>CM040117.1:226136267-226343689 GCA_022559845.1 Amorphophallus konjac | reverse complement strand
TTATGAGTCTATGCCATGGGAAATAATTGCATAACATTGAGAAGAAGAGGTAGAAAAAGTAGGAAGAGAGGGAAGATGAACAAACTCTAGATCAAATGAACACTTCTTTCATTAACATAAAGAAACGATTACATGAAGTGCAAGACGAGCTTACAATAAAGATATGACGAGATTACAATGAAGTAAAATGAAACTAAAGCAATAGCAACAAGAGGAGCCTGAGATGTGAAGATGGTAGCCGCAATGGTGATGACGGCGCCGTCCTCTCTTGGCCTTGGATCACGAACCACCTTGTGGAAGATGTCGTCTACACCGGGAGGAAGTCGCCTTTGTCGTTGAAGCTGCCTTTGGAGGGTGAATAACTTTGAACCCAAGAGGAATTAGGGGATGCCCAAGAAGAAGAAGTTGAAGAGGGGGAAGAGAGGAAAAACTTTAATGAAGAACTCAGAGAGAAAAGAAGAGAAGAAGAGCTTCAAAATGGAGACATAACCGAAGCTAGCACCTCGGATGAACAGTAAAAACACAGGACAGCAAGTTGTAAAACTAGAAATATCTTCAAAACCAGAAGGAATTAGAAGATGTGCAAGAAGAAGAAGTTGTAGAGAACTTAAAAACAAAGAACTTTCATGAAGAAAGATAGAGCAGAAAATGATTAGAAGAGGGAGAAATAAGGGGAAGAACAGAGAGAAAACTGTTTCACAGATGAACAGGATAGCACATTGAAGAATACGAAATAGCTTGAAAACCAGAAGGAATTAGAAGTTGAGCAAGAAGAAGAAATTGTAGAGGACTTAAAAATGAAGAACTTTTATGAAGAACACAAAAGGAGAAAACGAACTTACATGGGAGAAATCGGAGGCCTAAGGTTAGGAGAGAAAGAGGGAGAGTGAAAGATTGCTAAAAAAAAAAGACTCCCCTCTCCTCCTTGCCATGGGCTATTTATAGGGAAAGTTTAATAGATAGAGGGTGGAGATTATATCAAAAGGAGATGAATGACTGAGATTCAAATGGAATATGATGCATGGGGAAGAGTAAAAGTAGGTGGGCACCCCCTTTCTTGGACTTTAGGCACCCCATTTCCCAAGGCTCATCATGTCTCTCCTTTAATTCAAACTTTGAATGTCCTTTTCCTCCTTTCCAAACTTAAAGTTTGGATTCCTCCTTTTCAAACTTTGAATTCGAAATTTTAAACTTTCTTTTCCCTCCAACCAAAATAATTTGAATTCTTTATTTGACTTGGTCAAAATGGTGATGACCCTTTTGCCCCCGGCTTCTTTTGTAATTACCTTCGGTGTCCTACACACACATAATTGCACTTTAGTCCATAAAAATTACCACAATGTGCACATCAATCTCAAATGCTCATGATTATGTAATGGAGAATTAATACTCATGGTCCTCAACTTTAATTTATTATTAAATAAGATAATCGAATTAATCAATTTACGTGAAAGCTCCAATTTAAATGTGGAGTTGAGGTTAACTATGAAATATGCATAATTACCTAATTATATGCACATAAAATGGTGTACATGTAATGAATTGTCATAAGAAATGGACACTTATCACACCCCCCAACTTACTCATTGCTAGTCCCTTAGCAATACCAATAAATGGAATTTTAGGACTAACAAGAGTTTGTAAAATTCATGCTCTCATATCTAGTTATCCCTTCATAGAATCAACCAAAGATTAGGAATTTGGAATCATTAATGCACACTAGCCTTATGTAGGAACTTACTTGTACATGATTTAAGAATTCAAATTAAAGCTCAATAGCACTTGTGCATGTGTAACTACCAAATCCACAGCTTTAGACAATTCCATCCCCCATTCGTTATTCCAAGCAAATGTCATACAACTCTGCACCTCTTAGATCAGAGCATTAAGTATATTCACTTTTGTCTGCCTTATTATTTTATCCCTTTGGGATCTTTTATACCACACATGATGCTGCACTACCCTTCACTGCTCAACGTGAACCTCGACTCTTGCCTTAGGAGAAGCAGGCCCAGTTTCACAGATCCAGGTTCCCTTTTCCGTTTTACGTGAACCTCAACACGTCTTAGGTGAAGTAGGCCCGGTTACTAAGATTAGGGGCATTTTTCATGTGTGTTTTTTTTTTCATAGTGCCATTGCACTTATTTGATAGATAATTTGGCAGAAAACTTTGTATAAAGATCTCTTTTCTTAAGAAGTGCAGAATATTAGACAATATACCTAAAATAGCAGAGGGCTTGTCTTGCTTGTTTCATTAGTGTGTAATGTAAATAAATTTTTATTTTTTAGTGCACATGAACTTTAAAGGGATTCTTATATCAATTTTCCATGGCTAGATTGACTAAATTTTCCATCATCCTTCTCCCTAGCCTTTTCTATTCCAGAATTACTTTTAATTTAAACATGAATCATGAAACTCAAAATGGGGTTTACATCTTTATGCAAGACAGAACTCCTATCAGGTTGTACTATATCTTTATGCAAGACAAAACTCCTATCAGGTTGTACTATATGCAGCATGAAAATTTCTCTCCCCCCCCAACTTGAATGACATTGTCCTCAATGGCATGTAGAATTGAAAGTAAAAGAATAATGTATCAATAAATACTTCTGAGTGGGAAAGAGACAACCGGATATGCGGGACGAAACCTCCATCAATGTCATAGGCGGCGATGACTTCCTCTCCTTGGCCTTAACCTGACTACTAAAACACACTCAAATAAAACGTCAAAATAACAAAAAAACTTTGGGTTGCCTCCCAGAAGCGCTAAGTTTTCCGTCTTCAGCCAGACGCATGAGAGCTCATGAAGATTTTATTCCAGACCACTTAGAACAATGGATTCTTTTTGCAACTGATCATTTTCCACATAAGATTTCAATCTTTGACCGTTGATAGTGAAAATTTGACCATTTTTAGGATTCAAAATTTTGACGGCACCATGGTCAAAAGCTTTGACAACTACAAACGGTCCGTCCCATCTGGACTTGAGCTTTCCAGGGAACAAGCGTAGCCTAGAGTTAAAAAGCCATACTTTCTGATTTGGTTGAAAAATTTTCCTTTGAATATGCTTATCATGGAAGGCTTTCATTTTGGCTTTATAGATTTTTGAATTCTCATAGGCTTCATTTC
The DNA here is from genome assembly GCA_022559845.1 of Amorphophallus konjac. Taxonomy (NCBI): domain Eukaryota; kingdom Viridiplantae; phylum Streptophyta; class Magnoliopsida; order Alismatales; family Araceae; genus Amorphophallus; species Amorphophallus konjac. The sequence goes on along the minus strand of CM040117.1, from coordinate 226,340,559 downwards.
TTAATTCCTCCAATTCATTGAGTTGTAGAGCTCTTTGGGCCCCGGCTTGAATGAGATCAAAGTTGACCTGTTTGATGGCCCAATATGCCCTATGTTCAAGCTCTACAGGCAAGTGGCATGCTTTTCCAAAAATGAGGCGATAAGGTGACATGCCAATGGGAGTCTTAAATGCAGTTCTGTAGGCCCAGAGTGCATCATCTAGTCTCTCGGACCAGTCTTTTCTATCTGGCCGAACTGTCTTATGCAGAATGGTTTTTATCTCCCTATTTGACACTTCTACCTGGCCACTGGTTTGGGGATGGTAGGGTGTAGCGAGCTTGTGAGTGATGCCATATTTGCGAAGTAGAGCTCGGAATTGAAAATGAATAAAGTGAGAGCCCCCATCACTAATGATAGCTCTAGGACAACCAAATCTAGAAAAGATGTGTTTCTTCACAAACTTCATCACAACTTTGTGATCATTTGTCCTAGTAGCAACAGCTTCAATCCATTTTGAAACATAGTCCACTGCCACCAAAATGTATTCATTGCCAAATGAAGGTGGAAATGGTCCCATAAAGTCTATTCCCCAAACATCAAAAATTTCTACTACCAGAATGGGACTGAGTGGCATCATATCTCTTTTTGAATTGTTTCCCACGGCTTGGCACCTTAAACATGTTTTGAAAATTCATAAGCATCTTTAAATAATGTGGGCCAATAGAATCCGCTCTGCAACACTTTCGCCGATGTTTTCTTTCCTGAAAAGTGTCCCCCACAAGCAAGATTATGACAGAAGTTCAAAATAGATTGTTGCTCCTCCTCGGGGACACATCTTCTTATTATTTGATCTGGGCCCATATGAAATAGCTCCGGGTCATCCCAAAAATAGTGCCTTACCTTGGAAAAGAATCGATCCTTCTCCTGTCTAGACCACCCTTCGGGAATCTTGCCTACTGCCAGGTAGTTGACTATATGAGCGAACCAAGGGGTTGTCGTGTGAGAGATGGAAAGAATTTGCTCATCAGGGAAGGAATCAGACATAGGGGCACTTTCAAGAATTACAATCCTTGACAAGTGATCAGCTACAACATTTTCCAACCCCTTCTTATCTCTTATTTCCAAATCAAACTCTTGTAGTAATAAAATCCACCGTATGAGACGGGGTTTGGCTTCCTTCTTAGACATCAAAAATTTTAATGCTGAGTGATCAGAATAAACAATGACTTTCACCCCTAACAGATATGATCGAAACTTTTCGAGGGCAAACACAACAGCTAGCAATTCTTTTTCCGTGGTGGTGTAGTTCATTTGGGCATCAGCGAGGGTGCGGCTCGCATAATATATCACCACAGGCTTCTTCTCAACTCTTTGACCTAGGACAGCTCCTACAGCATAGTCTGAGGCGTCACACATGATCTCAAAAGGGAGCGACCAATCAGGAGATTGGAGAATAGGAGCTTGTGTGAGGGATGCTTTCAAAGAGTTGAACGCCTTTAGACAGGACTCATCAAGATGAAAGGGAGTGTCCTTGGCAAGTAGTTGTGTGAGTGGTCGAGCAATGGTGGAGAAGTTTTGAATGAATCTGCGGTAGAATCCTGCATGGCCAAGAAAGGAACGGATCTGTTTGACCGATGAAGGGGGAGGAAGATTAGAAATCAAATCTACCTTTGCTTTGTCAACTTCTATTCCCCTCTCTGAAACTACATGGCCTAAAACGATCCCTTCCCTTACCATGAAGTGGCTCTTCTCCCAGCTCAACACTAGATTTGACTCAATGCATCTTTTCAATACCCGAGTCAAATTTCCCAAACAATCATCAAATGAATCACCAAACACTGAAAAGTCATCCATAAAAACTTCCAAGCATTCTCCCACCATTTCAGAGAAAATGGACATCATACACCGCTGGAATGTGGCAGGAGCATTACACAGCCCAAATGGCATTCTTCTAAAAGCAAATGTGCCATATGGGCATGTGAACGTTGTCTTTTCTTGATCTTCCGGGTAAATAGCAACCTGGTTGTACCCGGAATAGCCATCCAAAAAGCAATAATACTTCTGCCCTGCCAGTCTCTCCAAAATCTGATCTATGAATGGTAGTGGAAAATGATCTTTCTTTGTAACTGAATTTAATTTTCTATAATCAATGCAAATTCTCCACCCTGTTGGTAATCGTATAGGAACTTCTTCTCCTTTCTCATTTGTTACAACTGTTAGCCCTGACTTCTTGGGAACAACTTGAGTTGGGCTCACCCACTTGCTATCAGAAATGGGATATATGATCCCGGCATCCAACCATTTGACCACTTCTTTCTTCACCACCTCTTTCATACTTGGATTCAGCCGACGCTGCATCTCTCTGCTCGGCTTGGCATTGTCCTCTAAGTAAATGTAATGCATACACACATCCGGACTGATACCCTTCAAATCGGCCACAGACCAACCTATCGCCCTCTTGTGCTCCTGAAGGATATCTAGGAGTTGGGATTCCTGAGTAGCAGTGAGGTTGGAAGCAATGATTACGGGTAAAGTTTGGTTAGGACCTAGATAAACATACTTCAAAGGATCTGGTAGAGCCTTCAATTCTAGACTGGGCGGCTGATCCAAAGATGGAAGAATAGGTTCAACTTGAAGTGGAGGGAGTGGCTCTACTCTAGAGTGGGGTGCACTAGAAAGTGGAGAATCCTGGAGCATGCTACCCTCTTCTAGACATTCCTCATTAACTTCTAGACTTTCTTCAATTAGTTCTTCAAAAACATCAATGACATTACATTCCTCCTCATGGTCTGGATATTGAGATGCTTTGAATACATTCAGAGAAACCTTCTCTCCTCCAAAGGAAATATCCATCATCCCCGTGGCACAATTTATATTGGCCTTGGCCGTAGCAAGAAACGGACGTCCCAAAATAATAGGTGTGTGCTTTAATTCCTGGGACGAGGCCATATCCAGAATAAGAAAGTCCACTGGGAAATAACATTCATGCACCTTCACAATCACATCTTCCAATAGTCCCCTTGGAGTTTTTACAGATCGATCTGCCAGTTGAAGGATTATAGATGTAGGTTTCAACTCCCCTAGATCAAATTGCTCATATATAAAGGTGGGTAACAAGTTCACACTGGCTCCAAGGTCCAGCAATGCTCTATCAAATGTAATTCCACCTATGTCACAAGAGATCAATGGAGCTCCGGGGTCCTTCAATTTTTTAGGCAAATGATTCATAACAACTGCGCTGACATCTTCAGACAAGCGGACCTTTTGTCTTACTGCCTTTGGTTCCCTTTTTGGTGTACATAGCTCTTTCAAAAATTTTGCATACGTTGGCACATGTTTGATTGCATCCAATAGTGGAATATTGATGTTCACCTGTTTAAACAATTCCACTAGTTCTTCTTGTTGGACCGGCTTTCTCTTTTGAGCTTTTGGCTTCAATGCATCAGGGAATGGGACCTTAGGAACATACTCTCGGGGTCCTTCATCAACCTTTGATTTTCCTTTGTCCAGTTTGTTTTCTCCCCCCTCTTGTCTCTTCTTTTCTTGCATAATTACCGGCTCTTCATCTTCACTATCACTTTCCTTATAGGCATCTTGGCCCGAACTACTTCCGACATCCTTAGCCTGATGAGGATCATTAAGAATTTTCCCGCTCCTAAGGCTAGAGATGGCTTTGGCATTCTCGAACTGAGGACCTATAGGAGGGGGCAGCTGAGGTTGGTTGGGCTGATTGGGTTGAGGAAGAATGGGAGCTCTTGGAGGGAAGCCTGGAGGTTGTTGATTGCGGGGGTTGGCCACCGGTTGGCTAGGGAGCTGGCCTACCTCTCTTCTCATGTTGTTGGCAGCAAGTTGCCCTATCTGGTTCTCCAACTTGGAAATGGATTGTGCTTGGGTAAGAATAAGTTGTTGGAGTTGTTCAAACTTGTCATCAAAAGTGGGCTGAGTAGGAGGTGGCTGATAATGTGGCTGATGGGAACGATGTGAAGGACATTGTTGAAATTGGCCCTGAGAAAATTGGGCTTGAGGACATGGGGCCTGAGCTTGATGGAAAAGAGGTTGCTGGAATTGTTGATGGAGAAAAGGAGATGAATAAGAGTGATTTGGATTAGATTGACTTGGCATTGGAAAAGATTGTTTTTGATTTAAATGGTGTGAGGGATGAGGTTGGGTGGATGGGCTTTGATTGGATTTCCAAGAAAAATTTGGGTGATTTCTCCAACCTGGATTGTAGGTGTTTGAGTAAGGGTCATATGCAGGCTTGGAGACACCTTGAGCAGCAAAGATTTGTTCTTGGATAAATGGGGGAAGTTGGGCTGCTGTGGGACACTCACTCACAGAATGGCTAGGGCTAGAACACAAAGCACAAATTTCTTCTTGACTTGGGGTTGAGATTTGTTGAGGTTGAGGGGCAGAAGGGAAAGAGGGTTCCTGTCTAGACATGGACAACAACTGGTCTAGCTTTTGGGCAACCATATCGACCTTCTCTATCTTTTGCGCCAACAAATCCATTTTATTCAACTTTTGGGTTATGGCATTAATATCTATCTTGTTCTCACACTCACCTTGGCTCTTAACTTCATAAAGTCCACCCCTCTTAGAAGGCCCTATCATTCTTTCATATGATGAAAGCGAGGTATGGCTTATGGAATTTTCACTAAGCATTTCGAATAAATCATAAGCCTCATCCTCGCTCTTACTCATGAATGCTCCCCCACATGATGCATCCACCATCTGTCTATAATTCTCCGCCAAACCCTCATAGAATGCCTGTACAATTTGCCATCTTGATAACCCATGGTGGGGGCATTTCCTCAATAAATCTTTTAGTCTATCCCATGCTTCATGGATATGTTCCCCTGGGTTTTGTGTGAATCCAGTAATTGCTCTTCTCATGGTATTGGTTCGCCCTATGGGATAGAACTTCTTCAAAAATTCTTTTTGCATTTCGCCCATGTATCAATGATTCTACCCAAGGCTCCTAACCAATATTTGGCTTTATCCTTGAGAGAGAATGGAAGAGAGTTAGCCTAAGAGCATCATCAGAGAAATTTTGGATTTTAACAGTTGAGCAGATCTGAAGGAACTCATCAAGATGTTTGTAAGGGTCTTCATTAGGATTTCCATAGAAAGACGGTAACATTTGGATGGTACTAGACTTGATTTCATAATGAACCGCCTGGTTCTGAGGTGCTTGGACATAGAAGGATGGTTGGTATTGATTGGGCAAGAAATAATCCTTCATTTGCTTTGGAGGATTAGGATTTTCGGCCATTAGATTTTGGTGGTGAGGTCCTTGATTTTCGGCCATGAGATCTTGTTGGAGATCGTTCCCTGGATACAAGACTCTCTCAATTTCTTGAATGGGTCCTAGTAGGTTTGGATGTTGAGATCTTCTACCTTGCATTAACTAGGACGAAGAGAGAAATGAAAGATTTTTTTTTTGATTTTTGTTTGTTTATTATTTTTTTTTGACACAAAATAGGATGAGGAAAGAGAAGAGGAGAAAAAAAATTTTGATTTTTTTTTGTTTTAATTTTTTTATGCAATCACAAACAAGTTATCACACAAATTTCCTAATGACCTAGATGTGACCTAGACCTATAAATTGGGTTTCACAAAATGATTAAAGTGAAACTTAAGTTCACCCTCAATGTTTCCACCGGCCAGGTAAGGGGTGGGGAAGTGGGAGGTTCCCCCTACTTTCGTAGGGACCTAATTATGCCAAACCACTATCCCGCTTAAGGCATTTGCCGTCCGACCGTCTTGCCTTAGGCACCGGTTTTCACAAGAGGGTAAGCCCAAATAACACAAGAACCACAGTGTGAACCTAGGGCCAATGTCTACTGAATTTTATTTTAAGGTCTATGTGATGCAAAGATGCAAGGGAATTATGGTTTGTGGGCTAAGGAAGGGTGATGAAATCCCCACCTTATCTTGTTTATGGGTGTTGCCCTTAGAATATTTTAGAAATGATATGCAACAAACCAAGTTCAAACAAGGGGTTCTATGCAAGCATGGAAATGCATGAGCATGCTTTTGAAAAAATTAGAGTACTCACCTTGCCTCCCGCAATCTTCAATAATGCAATTAACAATAATTAAACAACAAGGAAAAACAAAGTCTATCCTAAATGATGCATGACCTAAAACATGGAAGTGTGGGTTCTACTCTTGCAATGGACATTTTTATTGAAGTTCAAGTGATGCTTTTTTTTTGTTTTTATTTAATGAACCTATCTAACCACAAGATATGAAATGTAGAGAAATGAAATTGAAATGAAAGAGGAAAAGTTTGGATACTTACTTGAAAAGCGTTCCCTCGTTCCCTTTTTTTTTTGAAATGAATGACTAAATCACAAAGATGAAAGAAAGAAAGGCAAACTTACCTCTAATTTTTTTGAGTTTTCAAGTTACTTTTTCTCCCTTTTTTTTTCACCTGCAAAAAAAAAAAGAAAAGAGAACTTTATTAGTACACTATAAACACAAGGAAAACAAAGTTATTAAGTCAAAAATCATCATTCTTCCCCGGCAACGGCGCCAAAAATTGATAACGCGAAAGTTCATCGTTTAAACCACGCGTATAACAATCTTAAAATCGCACTCACACAAAATGATCAAAAGAGAATGTAGTACTATGGCAAGCACGGGTCGAATCCACAGGGAAGAAGATACTTTTAGAGTTAAAAACCTTGTAACCTTTTAGAAAATGTTTGTGATTTTTTGTAGCTTGAAGAGAATGATTAAACAAAGAATGATTCCAACAATTAAATCAAAATGCCTATGATTATGAGTCTATGCCATGGGAAATAATTGCATAACATTGAGAAGAAGAGGTAGAAAAAGTAGGAAGAGAGGGAAGATGAACAAACTCTAGATCAAATGAACACTTCTTTCATTAACATAAAGAAACGATTACATGAAGTGCAAGACGAGCTTACAATAAAGATATGACGAGATTACAATGAAGTAAAATGAAACTAAAGCAATAGCAACAAGAGGAGCCTGAGATGTGAAGATGGTAGCCGCAATGGTGATGACGGCGCCGTCCTCTCTTGGCCTTGGATCACGAACCACCTTGTGGAAGATGTCGTCTACACCGGGAGGAAGTCGCCTTTGTCGTTGAAGCTGCCTTTGGAGGGTGAATAACTTTGAACCCAAGAGGAATTAGGGGATGCCCAAGAAGAAGAAGTTGAAGAGGGGGAAGAGAGGAAAAACTTTAATGAAGAACTCAGAGAGAAAAGAAGAGAAGAAGAGCTTCAAAATGGAGACATAACCGAAGCTAGCACCTCGGATGAACAGTAAAAACACAGGACAGCAAGTTGTAAAACTAGAAATATCTTCAAAACCAGAAGGAATTAGAAGATGAGCAAGAAGAAGAAGTTGTAGAGAACTTAAAAACAAAGAACTTTCATGAAGAAAGATAGAGCAGAAAATGATTAGAAGAGGGAGAAATAAGGGGAAGAACAGAGAGAAAACTGTTTCACAGATGAACAGGATAGCACAGTGAAGAATACGAAATAGCTTGAAAACCAGAAGGAATTAGAAGTTGAGCAAGAAGAAGAAATTGTAGAGGACTTAAAAATGAAGAACTTTTATGAAGAACACAAAAGGAGAAAACGAACTTACATGGGAGAAATCGGAGGCCTAAGGTTAGGAGAGAAAGAGGGAGAGTGAAAGATTGCTCAAAAAAAAAGACTCCCCTCTCCTCCTTGCCATGGGCTATTTATAGGGAAAGTTTGGTAGATAGAGGGTGGAGATTATATCAAAAGGAGATGAATGGCTGAGATTCAAATGGAATATGATGCATGGGGAAGAGTAAAAGTAGGTGGGCACCCCCTTTCTTGGACTTTAGGCACCCCATTTCCCAAGGCTCATCATGTCTCTCCTTTAATTCAAACTTTGAATGTCCTTTTCCTCCTTTCCAAACTTAAAGTTTGGATTCCTCCTTTTCAAACTTTGAATTCGAAATTTTAACTTTCCTTTCCCTCCAACCAAAATAATTTGAATTCTTTATTTGACTTGGTCAAAATGGTGATGACCCTTTTACCCCCGGCTTCTTTTGTAATTACCTTCGATGTCCTACACACACATAATTGCACTTTAGTCCATAAAAATTACCACAATGTGCACATCAATCTCAAATGCTCATGATTATGTAATGGAGAATTAATGCTCATGGTCCTCAACTTTAATTTATTATTAAATAAGATAATCGAATTAATCAATTTACGTGAAAGCTCCAATTTAAATGTGGAGTTGAGGTTAACTATGAAATATGCATAATTACCTAATTATATGCACATAAAATGGTGTACATGTAATGAATTGTCATAAGAAATGGACACTTATCAGGGGCCACCGGAGGGGCTACCGTCGGAGCCAGGAATTCCTCAGCCCGCCTCCGCTTTGCCGCTTGTGGCCCGGCCACCTTGGCAGCAGCCAACGCCTCCTTAACAGGCGACTTTGCTATGGCCACGGCTTCACCCGTGTCAGGCACGGGCACAGGAGCAGGCTCCCTCGCGTGAGGAACAGGTGTGGGCACGGGCTCTTCCATAGGAGCTGAGACACAAAAAACATTCAAGTGTTAGGGATCTGCTCCAAGATGGAAAATAAAAAGGGGGGACTTAAAAGACACGGCGATAGTCGAAGGTACTGACCGGCAGGTTGGCTGGGCTCGGGTCGGGCAACCTCGAATTCCTCAAAAGAGGGGACCCGTGGCGCCGAAGGAACGGCGGTCGGGGCCTTGGCCGCCTCTGTTTTTCTCCGCTTCGTGTCCCTCTGCTTGGCCACCTTTGCGGCGTCCACCGCTTTCTTCATGGGAGATTTTGCCCGGGGCCTCTTCGCTGCCTTGGGCAGAGGAGCCGCAGTCGGGGCTAGTGGCGCGGCTTCAAAATATGCAGGCTTCTGCACAAGCCGAAGGAGATTCCGGTACGTGGCCATTTGCGCGCTATCGGGGTGGTTTGTCAGAAAGGAAAAGAGAAAGAACAGACACGCACTCACGATTAGCATCCAATTGTCCGCAAAGGCCGCAATGATAAGAGACGAAGACAAAGGAAGAAAAAAGAGATCAAGTACCGTGAGGGCCAGTATACAGTTGCAGGGTAATCGGCCAGTAGCTCAGGGATGGCTCTTTATCCCGACGCGCCGCCTCTTGAACGAGCCAGCACACATCCTCGATCATCTGGCACCGATCCGTAAGACTGGCCAAATCCGCGTGTTTCTTCATGGAAAGGTGGTAGAAGAGGCTGAAGTGGTCTATGCCCCACCCGTCAGCGTAATAGTACGGGATGTGCAGGCGTTTGCCCAGGACGGAGGCCCTCTGGTCTTCAATCGTCAGTCCATTCACCCGGAGAAGGACATATAGCCATGTGGTGTCCTTATAGTTCTCGGGCTTCCTCTCCTCCCGCCTCATGAAAGTGCGGTATGGGCAAAGTGTATCTCTCTCCGGACGCCAGCTCTTGGCGGGAGTCCCCTCTTCCTCTATGGGGAATGGATAATTGATGAGGTCTAGACGGTCGCTCCCTACCCGGCACAGATCCCTCAGCGTCTTCTGATAGCTGTCCTTCGCCACTGGAGGCAGCTCCACTTTCGGCGTCGGCCTCCTATCCCGGGCTTCCCGACGAGCTATCATATATGCCGCCACCTCCTTCTCTTGCCTGTTCTTGAGCCGAAGAAGATGATCTGGCTCAATGTCAAGTACTGACACCGGTTGCCGGCTAAGGAATCTCCTTTCGGCGCCATCCCAACAATCGGTCTTGTGCAACCGATAGAAAGCCGTCCGGGCATTCCACCACTTTATATAGTCTTCGGTCACTCGGGGCACGCGACCCGGGGCTGGCACCCTGAAGGAGGCAGAGTCCGCCCGGTGGAAGAAGTCCCACCAGCTTCTAGCGTGCTCGGCAACCGCACTTCCCCGGACGTTCCGCGAAGGCAAGCCGAATTGCGCATGATAAGCAGGGATATGCTGGTCATACCCGAAGTTGCGGCCAAATCGGAAGGGGTAATACGGCTCCAGCAGTACGTTGTCTCCCTTCCGGAACACCAACACGCTCGGGCAGATAGCCAGCGCCCAATCCCTCAGCTCGGGCTCCAGCAACGGGCGCACCACGTTTTCCTGGCTGATAGGGTGGACATACCTCTCCACCTGGTCATCCTTGCATTCCCTCTTATTATTCACGAGGGGGCTTGAATGTGCGGCCAGCGTACAGAAATGAATAGTACCGGCTGCATCCCGGGGAACCGTGGTCAACCGGCCCCGAATATCATACATCCGCATGGAGGTAGAAGCCGGCTCTGCAGTCGCGAACTCCAGCATCCTCGGCACCAGCCCCCAATCCTGAAGGACTCGCGGGGCGAACTCCGGAAACAACGAACAAACCCACGCGTTGAAGAAATGCAGTGGGCACACGTACCGGACCTGCCTCGGGAACTGGTGCGTGCTGATGTCTCCCAGGGCCTTATAAATCAAACAAAGCGCCGCCGGGCACAGAGAAAGTTTAACACCCCACGCCATCTGGCACGCCGGATAGATGGCATCTGGCTGGATCACTGTCTCGTCCCCGTACGGCATGGCAAATGAACACAGCCAGTACGTTAGATAGGCGGCACAGTGAGTCTGTGGGTCGACCCCCATCGGATTGGCCCCGTTCCGACGTCCCCTGGAGGGGATCTTCACATCATGCTTGGGCTTCGCACGTTTCTTGCGAGCAACGGCGGTGCCAACGCAAGGAAAATCTTCATACTGCTTCAGCCCATCATAGAAATATTCCAGCCATACTGCCATACGCACCCGTTTTCTGTCCCCACGGGCGGGCTGCTTCCCTTTGTGCGACAACTGGTACAGCTCCCGGTACGCCTTCATCAGGTACTGGTATGAATACCACAGAGAATAATAGCCGTCCCCGTTAGTCTCGTCCTTGATCAAGTCCGGGAGGCATACTTCCTCATAAGGCTCCCCGTCAATGGGCAAGCCGCTCAGCTGGCTTAGGCTCCACAAATCAAGTGAAGCCTCCCCCTCAGCCGTGTAGAAGGTATTGGTCTCCGCGCTGAATACCTCTATCATGCCGCAACAGAGACCCTTGGAGATGGGATAACCGTACCGGGAGGCGTACACGCTGTGGTAGATGCCAACCCGGACCAGCAATGGGGCATAGTTGAACAGTACATATTCAGTGAACTCCACCGCCCCTTCTCGGAAGCTGTGGGCGTCTTGAAGCTTCAGCTCCCCGAACCAGCCCAGTGATAGTTCGTACTTGAACATGATGGCCAAACAGTCCAAGATGAACGGCTCCTCCCTATAACCCCATTTCAGGGGAGCCAAGAATAAACCAAATCGGGGCGACTCGCCATGCACCTTCCCCGCAGACATGTCCCACCTCGCTGGCGTGAATTGAGGGGCTCGCACCAATTTATCTTCAACCGGCAGCACCCCTTCGATCCCCAGGACCGGCTTCCATTCCCAGGCTTCTCCCACCAGATACATCGGAATGCTCCTGGGGACGCTGTACAGCAGACTGTCTCGGGCATACAGGATCGCCCGCTCGGCCGCCTTTATGACGCGATAATCTCGCCCCTCTCGAGAGCGCAAATGCTTCAGAAATCGAACGAGGTGCCTATCCTTCGGGAAATCCTTCCTGTATTCCTCGGTGGCCCGATCGAATGTGAAGCCGCTTTCAACCCTGACGAGTCTGCGGACGTCCATGCTTTCACGGTCAGACCCCGATGACTCAGCCAAAGCAGCTATCTCCCCATGTTCACGGTCCAGGTCTTCCACGTTGAGCCATGTCACTGCCGGCACTGGACCCCGCGGAATGAGGTCGGCACCGACAGCAGCAGCGGGGGCGGGAGAACCACTTGGAGCAGCCATGTGTCTGCAAAGATATGCAAATAAGAAGATCAGAATAAATCACAAGCAAAAGGATTGCAAAGAAGCTTTACTACAAGTCGGATAAACAAAATATTGCCAATTTTTGACGAAATTTCGGCAGAGTTTCCCCTAGGCCAGAGGCATAAGGGGAAAACACGGGTGCGCGTCCACAAGGAGTGACGGCCCCAACAAAGCATGGTGGGCCTCGAGAGGCAACACCAGAAGTCCGCCGGTCAAAAGAAGTCATTCCCCCTAGCTTAAAGCTTCTTAGCCCCCCTGGTGTGCCCCCCGGCACGCCCCAAACCAAGCTTCGCCGGCACGCCCCCGAGGGCTTCGCCGGTACACCTCTCGGCCAGTTCCCCGGCACACTCGTGCCCCGTGCTCACCGGCACGCCCCGAGCGCTCCCCGGTACACTCCTGCCCCGTGCTCCCCGACACGCCCCGAGTGCCTTCCCCGGCACGCACCCCAGCTCACGGCCCCACCGGCACACTCGTGCCCCATGCTTTCCCCGGCACAGCCCCTCGAGGCTTCGCCGGCACAGCCCCTCGATGCTCCCCGGCACAGTCCCATGCTTGGCCTCTTCGGCACGGTCTCTCGGAGTCCTCCCCGGTACACCCGTAGGAGACGCTCCCCGGCACGCCCCTAAAGGGTTTTCCCCGGCACGCTCCGAGGGCCTCTCGCCGGCACTCCCGGCTACGGTTTCACCGGCGCTCGCGCCCCATGCTTTCCCCGGCACGCCCTCACGCCCAGTCACCGGCGGCCGCCCAGGACGCCAGAGACGGAGAAGAAAAGCGGGGGAGACGGAGAGAATGAGAGGGGGGGAGAGATAGAGAGGTAGAGACAGAGGGACCGAGGGCCCCCAACCGCCGCCCACGGTGAGGAAAAGAAGAAGGAGGGAGGAGGTGGAGAGGGAGAAGAAAAGGGAAGAAGAAGAGAAGAAAGGGGAGGGGCCCCCACGGCAGCCGTCTCCTCACCCCGGCAATGGAGAAGCCGACGACGACGACGGTGGCGGAGCGGGCGTCCGGCGCCGGAGAAGAAAGAGAAGAAGAACGAAGGAGGGGGGGAGGCCTTCGTCCGCTCGGTCGCCAAGGAGGGAGAAAGAGAGAAGAGGGGGGGGGATTCGAAACGGGTGACCGTTCGAACTACCCCCGCCCCCTATTTATAAAAAAAGAGAGAGAGAGAGAAAAAAAGGGAGGAGAAGAAAAGAAAAGAAAAAAAGAAAAGGGGAAAAAAAGGAGGGGAAACAAGAAGAGAAGAGGAAAAGAGAGAGGGGGAAAATAAAAGAAATAAAAGGGGGAGAAAATACAAAAAAAAAGAGAAGAAAGAAGAAAAAGAAGAAGAAGGAATGAAGGAAAAATAGAAGGAGATACAAAGGAGGGAAATAAAAGGAGAAAATAAAAGAAGAAAATAAAGGGAGGGAAAGCAAAAAAAATAAATATATGTAATATCTATTAAATAAATACATATATATGTACGTATATATATATACCCATATATGTATACACATTTACATATCCATCCGCTCACATACGCGGAGGAGTAAGTCGACAGCACACAATAAATAAATGCCCCCGGGGAAGACATTCCATCCCCACGATCCCAGTCAGACGAACGTCCACACCAGCAAAGACGACTCTACCCCTGTGGCTCTATCCTTGTCATAGGGTCACTACCCTACCACCAAAACAAGCCCGTCTCTGGCACATCGCCTCGGGCCTCAGCTACCACCCACGCCATACAATATCGCCATCACGGGCCTTATGCCTGGATTGGCAGAATCTCTACCTTTGCGTTGGCATTAGCCCCTTGCCAACGAATAAGTCCCTTTCCGGCGCAAGGCCCCGTGCCCTAGCCACCCACTCCGCACAATATTGCCATTACGGACCTTACGTCCGAATCGGCACAGATTCTCCCGTTGCGCTGGCATTCTATTCTTGCCAACGAGTGAACCTTACCTTCCGGCGCAATGCTTCGTGCCCTATCCGACACTTGCATATCACTCACTCAAAAAATAAAATAAAATAAAATAAAATGGGGTTAAAAATAGAGATACCCCGCCGGACTTTCCCCTATGTGGGGACAAGGGTAAAAATGACAATAACCCGGCTGTGGCGAAAACCCGAAAGGGCGCTACGGGCAAAATTGGGTACCCCGCCACGTGAAAACCCGAAAGGGCGCGTGGGCAAAAGCAAGAGGGGGCCGGTACCGGCGAAAACTCGAAAGGGCGCTTGTATCGGTAATATGGTACAAAAAGAAAGAAGAACAAGAAAAGACGAAGATATCAACAAAGCATGTCAGTTCCCGGCATCTCGTCGGCACTAGCAAAGAGACAAAGAGACCAACAAGGCATGTCAGCTCCCGGCATCCTGTCGGCACTGGCGAAGAGACTAAGAGACCAACAAAGCTTCAGTCCTCGACACCTCGTCGGCACTGATGAAGAGACTAAGAGACAACAAACCAGGTCAGCTCCCGGCATCTTGTCGGCACTGGCAAAGAGACCAAGAGACCAACAAAACATGCCAGTTCCCGGCATCTCATCGGCACTGGCGAAGAGACCAAGAGATCAACAAAACATGCCAGTTCCCGGCATCTCGTCGGCTCTGGCGAAGAGACCAAGAGATCAACAAAGCATGTCAGTTCCCGGCATCCTGTCGGCACTGATGAATAGACTAAGAGACAACAAACCAGGTCAGTTCTCGGCACCCTGTTGGCACTGATGAAGAGACAAAGAGACAACAAACTGCTTCGGTTCCCGGCACACTGTCGGCACTGATGAAGAGACCAAGAGACCAACATACTACTTTAGTTCCCGACGCTCCGTCGGCACTAACAAAGAGACCAACAAACAACAAACCAGGTCAGCTCTCGACGCATCGTCGGCAACGACAAAGAGAGAGGAGACGAAGACACCCACGGGCACCGCCCGGCTCATCCTTCGCCTGCGCTACCCGTGGGTGGGGGGCATTTGTGGACACCGAAAATTGCACATCCAAAATGTCATGCTCAGCCCAGCATCAACAACGGCGCCGAGTGAAGAAACCCCCGGGGAAATCAAGCACAAAAGGCCCCACAGCCCGTGGCCTCAAAGAAAATCAAATGGGCCACAACTCATGCTCACAATGGGCTCAAAATTGCCCATTTAGCCCTTCAGCGGCACGCCCAGTTGAGGCCTCAGCGGCACGCCCTGGCAGAACCCTCTAGCGGCACGCTCCCTTCAGCGGCACACCCTGCCGCGGCCCTCGCCGGCACACCCCTATGGGGGTTCACCGGCACACCCCCAAGGGGGTTCACCGGCACACCCCCAAGGGGGTTTCAACGGCACACCCCCATGGGGGGGTCTTCAACGGCACACCCCCCATGGGGGGGGGGGGGGGGTCTTCACCGGCACACCCATTGGGGCCTCAGCAGGCTTCAGCGGCACGGCCCCTTGGGGCCTTAGCGGCACGCCCTCAGCAGGCCTCAGCGGCACGCCCTCAGCAGCTTCAGCGGCACGCCCTCAGCAGGCTTCAGCGGCACGGCCTTTTGGGGCTTCAGCGGCACGGCCCTTTGGGGTCTTCAGCGGCACGCCCTTCAGGCCGTTCAGCGGCACGCCCATCCGGGGCTCCAGCGGTACGCCCTTTTGGCACTACAGCGGCACGCTTGTTCAGCCCTTCAACGGCACAGCGTGAGTCACTTTCAACGGCCGACGTGAAGCCCATGCCCTACGCCTCCTTGGCGCGCAGTGGAGCCGTCCGAAGTGGCAGCTGGTCGTTGGGCCACGTAGCCTACCCCACTGACAGCCAGGACGGGCGAGGTCAAACCCCATCATCACAAGGTCACTTCCCGCCTCCGGTTGCTCGGACTATAAAGAGGCCTCCTCCTTCGACACGGAAGGAGGAGGACGGAGGAAAAAAATAGAGAAGAGAAGAGAGGCAGACGGACGCACACACGCAGAAGAAAAGAGAAGAAGAGAGAAGAAGAAGAAGAGGCTCCCTCCCTGCCGGGAGCTTCCTCCGACGACGACCACCACCACGGGAAGAGAGCAAGAGTAAGGGAGAGAGGGTTCGATGTAACGGGGAAAGAGTTAGGGGCGGCTGGCCTCCATCCTGCCCTCCGTTCCTCCTCTTCCGTTTATGTCTTCTTTTCTTTTGTGGGGCCTTTTCCCTTTTCTTGGCCATGGCATCATCTTTGGCACTCTTTTTGCTATGATATGTATGTAGGGCCATGCCCTCTTGATTCGCATGAATGAAAACCACCCTCTCCGGGCTCCTCCATGATTTTTTGTTGGTAATTTGTGCTAGTCTTCACGGCCTTTGATGGGCTGTTCGTTTTCCCTCCGTCTCCACATTTCTTCAGCGTTTTTGGGGTCTCCCTGTGGGTATGATCTCTTGCCCACGACCCTTGGCCTCATAGGCTTTCCACCCTCTGCCAGGGCCATCCCTGAGTGCCCACCCGCTTGAGGAGGAAGAGGGACCCTTGCTCTCTCTCCGATCGACCAGCTGCCAATAGGCCACCCTCCCCCCATGCCTTGAAGCCCTCTCCTCTTCCTTCCTTGGAACAACCTGTAAGACCCTCTCCAGCCTACACACTTAGCAGTTTAAATCCCCCAGCGATGCCTCTTCCTGGCCCTTCGCCGGCACACCCGTTTGGTCCCTCAGCGGCACACCCCACCAGCCTTCAGCGGTACACCTGCTGGCCAAGCCCGAGCCCGTTGTTTTTCCTTCGTGCTTTCCGAGGTTCTCCCCCGGGGGCCCACCTCCAGTTGTCAGGTTCCGCCACATCATGTGGGCGTGTTCCCTTTATCTCCCTTACGCCCCGGGTCAAGGGGAGATGCTGCCGAATTTTCGTGAGAAACTAATAAATAATTAAAGAGGCAAAAGGAAGCAATAAGTGAATAAGAACGATCAACAATGAAGCCTTCCAAC
The DNA here is from genome assembly GCA_022559845.1 of Amorphophallus konjac. Classification (NCBI taxonomy): domain Eukaryota; kingdom Viridiplantae; phylum Streptophyta; class Magnoliopsida; order Alismatales; family Araceae; genus Amorphophallus; species Amorphophallus konjac. The sequence continues at coordinate 226,323,810 of CM040117.1, read as the reverse complement.
TTATCAAATCACTGCCGGTATCACGATGAGAACTGGACCGAGCTAACTAACCACCCGGCAGCCCGAGTATCCGACCCACAAGGAAAGAGATCGAACCGAACAAAGAGAACAAAACAAGGGGGAAGTTTGTATAAAACTGCCTACAAATTGAAACAAGAGGAAAAGAAAAGCCTTAAGACCAGTAATTAAAAACTGGATTAACCTCCATCACTCCCTGCCCAACCCCCCAGCGGCACACACACGCCCAGCCTTTAGCGGTACAATCTCTTGAGCCTTCAGCGGTACGCCCCTGCAGCCCTCAGCGGTACGCCCTTTTGCAGCCTTCAACGGTACAATCTCTTAAAACCCCAGCGGTACACTCTCTTAAAACCCCAGCGGTACACTCCCTTGAGCCTTCAGCGGTACGCCCCTGCAGCCCTCAGCGGTACGCTCCTGCGGCCCTCAGCGGTACGCCCTTTTGCAGCCCTCAGCGGTACGCTCCTGCGGCCCTCAGCGGTACGCCCTTTTGCAGCCCTCAGCGGTACACCTTGTTTCCCCTTCGCCGGCACACTATATACTTACATATATACATCACGATAAGGGCATTAATAATGGCAAATAAATTAATAAAAATTACGCTAACTAAAGGACTCCGAATGCGTAATATCAATCACAATAAAAGAGGTGGGAGGGGTAACAAAAAAAATAATAAATAACAAACAAATGATAATGATAAGAATAATCATGAATAAAAGAAGAGAAATCACCTCGGACAAAGGCATGGATGAACAATAAGCATCAAATCAGAAATCCCAGAAGATATAACTAAGAAAACCCCAGATAAAAGACATCAAGGCTCACACTGCAGCCCCTACCTCTCCCCGTGACCCGGGACAAAAGGAACAACAACGCCGCCCTTTCAGGTCAAGCCCGAGTCTTGGGAATTACTCCGATATGGCCAGGTCTTGATCTAACCTCGGGCCGACAGCTTAATCGGGCCGGATTTGTTTCTCGTTCTGGATACCTTCCGAATCCTCATTGAAATTGCCATATGCTCGGCAGACATTTGAAGGGAGCTACCACGGTTTTCTCTCTGCGTTCCTGTTACGGGCCCGTGTCCGAATATGAAAAGATCCCCGAGCGGCCTATGCGGCCGGCAATTTATGGCTTTAATAAAACCCTCAGTGTGATCTACCTATATCTCTCTCGCATAATTAGTATTACTCTTTTAGGCCGTGGGGCCCCTAATTTCGGCAATTAATCAAGGGTATTCCCTCGTATGGGGGATGTAAATGACGTCGTGACCTTCATGGCGCGACGGGATTCGGTCCCGACACGAACCACACAATCATCTGACGAAGTCAGATCGAGCGCACCATGGGATCTTCGGAGCCCGAATAAATTGTCACTTTGTGACTGGCACGCCCACACACTTAATAGACGAACCGCACGACTCAAGCGAATTTTTTTTTTACTGCGTCCACAGACTGGCGAAGACAGCACCTACAATTCATCAAAGCAGGCAAACATCGTTTATTAGGGGGCCATGAGGCCCTGAATCTCGGCGAAGAGATGAAGGGTGGTTTGGTCCCACCGGGCGTGCCAGACTTGTGGACGCACTAAAATTCGCTCATTCAGGCGGTTCGTCTATTGGGTGCGTGGGCGTGCCAGTCACCGGAGTGACGATTTATTCGGGCTCCGAAGAGCCCAAGGTGCGCTCGATCTGACTTCGTCAGACGATTGTGTGGTTCGTGTCGGGACCGAATCCCGTCGCGCCATAAAGGTCACAACGTCATTTACATCCCCCATACGAGGGAATACCATTGATTAATCACCGGGAATCAGGGCCTCATGGCCAGGGAATCGATTGCATGGAAGGTCTATTACGAGGTATTGAAATCCTTGCATGAGAGTGAGAAGAAAGCGTTCGCGGTCATGTCGGTCATGTGCTGACCATTACATATTCAGACGAATGTCCGGCTCGGGAAAAGTGCGATCATCGCGGGAAAACCGGAGCATATGTATGCCGAGGTACGGCAAATCTATTGTTCGGAAGAGCGGAGAACGTTCGGCTAAACCTCGGTCGGAGCGGTCAGAAACCAGTAAATCTATTGGCCCGGTGCAAGAGCAAGCTGCGACCATACTGCGGTGGGCCCCCCGTGGTCGAAACAAGACTTGCATGAGCGTCATTAATATTTCCGGTGCCAAGGGGCAACGAGGGAATATCCCTTGAATTGGCTGAAAATCCCTGTGTCTAGGTAAGCGAACGTTCGAAACGTGTCGGTCATTCGGGAAACTGTTTAATATTCGGACGGGAGTCCGGCTTGAGAATATTGTAATCGTCGCGGGAGGACCCGGAACATATGCATGCCGGGATACGGCAATTTTATTATTCTGGGACACCGAAAACATTCGGTTAAATCTCAGTTAGTGTAGCAGGAAACCGGTAAGTCTATTGGCCTGATGCGAGGTCGAGTCAAGACCATACCGGGGGCGCCTCCCGTGGTCCGAACGAGGCTTGCGCGGGCATCATTAATATTTCCGGTGCCGGAGGGCAACGGGGGAGAGTCCCAGGACTAGACTCCAAAACCGAAAACGTGTTCGAAGGGAGAGGGTTGTAGACCGAGGATATGAGCCGAACGGCGACCACGATTGGGACGGACCCGAGGTCTAAGCGTGGCCCACGGAGGTCTTATTGATATTCCCATGGAAGGGGTCCAGGGGTGGCGAGGAGCGTCTCGTTCTATTCCGATTTTGTCGGTCACTCACGGACCTTTTCATGTTCGGGCAAGGGCCCATATTGAAAGTACGACGTGGATGGAAACGATCCCGTACAAATGTATGCCGAGTTTACGGCAGTTTCAATGAAAGAACGGGAACGAATCCCATTAGAATGAATCTGATTTAACGGGCTATCGGCCCGGAGCAATGCCGGCTCACGACCATGTCGGGGAGGGAGCCGTCGGCCATATTGGTTACTCACAGGTCTTTTCATGTTCAGACACAGGTCCGTAATAGAAACGCGGCGAAAACTGAGGTGAACCCGTTCAAATGTCTACCGAGCGTGTGGCAATTTTAGTAGTGGCTCGGAAAGGATCCGGCCTGAGAAACGAGTCCAGTTTAGTCGGAATGTCAGCCCGAGGCGAGGTCGGGCCATGGCCATTTCGGGATAATTCCCAAGACTCAGGCCCAACCTGGAAGGGCGACATTGTTGTTCCTTCAGCACCGGATCACGAGAGAGACGGGGCTGCAGAGTGGATTTTACCATTTTTTTATCTGGGTTTTTAAATTATGTGCATATATATATATATTATTGCTTATTTCCCTTTTATGTATTTATTCTGGATGATTTCTTATTTTATTTATTATTATTACTATTATATTTTCCCTTTCCTTTTTCTTACTATTATTATTATTATTTCACATTTTTTTATTTATTTCTCATATATGTATATTCAGGTTTATTGTATGTATCATAATTTCTATTAATTTAGTATCATTATTATCATTATCATTATCATGACGTATTTATATATGTTTATATATATTTATTTTGGAAGGAAAAGTGGGCCGTTGGGGGCAAAAAGGGGTGTACCGCTGAAGGAAGGTGGGCAGAAAAGCGTGCCGACGAAGGGCTGGAGACGTGTGCCGTTGAAGGGCTTGAGGAGGGCGTATCGGTGAAGGCCTGAAGGAAGTGTACCGCTGGGGCGATGGCTGGAGAGTGTGTCGGTGAAGGAGGGGGATAACATAAAGTCTGTACGTTCCTCAGCCTAAAGTCTATACATTGTCTATTCAACCAGCACACAAAGTCTATACGTCCTTTAGTCTAAAGCCTGTACATTGCGGCTCAAAGTCTATACATTGTCCATTGGCTGCAGTCCAAAGTCTATACATTGTCTGTTGGCTGCAGCTTGAAGTCTGTACATTGATAACCCCAAAGTCTATACGTTGCAGCTCAGAGTCTATACATTGGCCAGCATTCATCAGCTCAAAGTCTGTACATTGGCCAGCATAAAGTCTATACATTGCAGCTCAAAGTCTATACATTGGCCAGCATTCATCAGCTCAAAGTCTGTACATTGGCCAGCATAAAGTCTATACATTGCAGCTCAAAGTCTGTACGTTGCAGCTCAAAGTCTATACATTGGCCGGCCCAAAGTCTGTACATTGGCCAACTCAAAGTCCATACATTGTTCAGCTCAAAGTCTATACATTGTCCCTTGGCTGCAGTTCAAAGTCTGTACATTGCAGCTCGAAGTCTATACATTGGCCAGCCCAAAGTCTGTACGTTGGCCAACTCAAAGTCTATACATTATTCATTGGCTGCAGATCAAAGTCTATACGTTGGCTATTGGCTGCAACTCAAAGTCTATACATCATCTATTAGAGTCTATACATCAGCCAGCTCAAAGTCTGTACGTTGCAGCTCAAAGTCTATACATTGGCCAGCCCAAAGTCTGTACGTTGGCCAACTCAAAGTCTATACATTATTCATTGGCTGCAGCTCAAAGTCTATACATTGCAGCTCAAAGTCTATACGTTGGCCAATCCAAAGTCTGTACGTTGGCCAACTCAAAGTCTACACATTGTTCATTGGCTGCAGCTCAAAGTCTATACGTTGCAGCTCAAAGTCTATACATTGGCCAGCCCAAAGTCTGTACGTTGGCCAACTCAAAGTCTATACATTATTCATTGGCTGCAGCTCAAAGTCTATACATTGCAGCTCAAAGTCTATACGTTGGCCAATCCAAAGTCTGTACGTTGGCCAGCTCAAAGTCTCTACATTATTCATTGGCTGCAGCTCAAAGTCTATACGTTGCAGCTCAAAGTCTATACATTGTCTATGAAAGTCTATACATTATTCATTGGCTACAGCTCAAAGTCTACACGTTGTAGTTCAAAGTCTATACATTGGCCAGCCCAAAGTCTATACATCATTCATTAGAGTCTATACATCGGCCAGTCCGAAGCCTGTACGTTATTCATTGGCTGCAGATCAAAGTCTATATGTTGCAGCTCGGGGTCTATACATTGCTCGTGCAGCCGACACCCGAAGTCTATACATTCTTCAGCTTATTCAGCCCAAAGTCTATACGTTGTCCCTTGGCTGCGGCTCGAAGTCTGTACATTGCTCATTGCTTTGTTTGTGCGTCAATCTGCCAAGTCTATACATTGGGTTCTACTGAGACGGTGGATGAGGGTGTACCGGCGAAGGGAGAGAGAGACAATGGGAGGGGTGTACCGCTGGGGAATGGAGTGTACCACTGGGTGTAAAGAGGGGTGTGCCGCTGGGGGTAACAAGGGTGTACCGCTGAGGGTAGTGAGAGTGTACCGCTGGGGCTAAGCAGGGGTGTACCGCTGGGGGTTAGGATGGGGCAGTAGAGTGTGCCGGTGAAGGGCCAGATGGGTGCACCGTTGAAGGCGCTGCGGGAAGTGTGCCGGCGAAGGGGAGAATGAGGTAGTGGGAGAGGGATGAAGGTGTACCGGTGAAGGTTGGGATCTTCTATTATTTGTTTTTAAGACTTTTCTTTTCTTCGTTTATTGATTTTTATAGTCTTATATAAACATCTCATTTCCTTGGTTCTGTTCGTCCTTTTTGCTCACAAGTCAAACGTCTGATATGTTATGTCGTTATTCGGTTAGTTCTTCTCACGCTACCGGCAGTGGCTAGATTAGTCGGAAAGTTTTATCATTGATCGTTCTGTTCGTTTATTGCTTCCTTTTGCCTTTTTAATATGTTGTTATTTTCTGACAAAAATTCGGCAGCATCTCCCCTTGACCCGGAGCGTAAGGGAGATAAAGGGAACGCGCCCACATGGAGTGGCGGAACCCGACAACTGGAGGTGGGCGCCCGGAGACAACAACACCTCTATGGGGCCTCAGAAAACCCTGAGGAAACCGTGAACGGAGGACTTCTAGTACTAGCCAAAATGGGCTGGGGGTTCAGCTGAGGGCGTACCGCTGAGGGCCCATTGGGGCGTGCCGCCGAAGGCCAAAATAGGCGTGCCGGCATAGGGCCAGAAAGTGTGTCGCTGAGGGCCTAAGGGGTGTGCCGTTGAAGGCCTGCAGGGTGTACCGCTGGAGGCCATTGGGACGTGCCGCTGAAGAGCGTTGGGGGTGTGCCGCTGAAGGCCAACGGCGTGCCGCTGAGAGGGGCCAATGGCGTGCCACTGAAGGGCCTTGGGCGTGCCGTTGAATGGCTAAATGGGCAGTTTTGAGCCCGTCGTGAGCACGAGTTGTGGCCCGTTTGATTTTCTTCGAGGCCCATGGATTGTGGGGCTCTTGGTGGTTGATTTCTCTTCACTGTCGTTACTCTGGAGACGGCTTCACGGCAGTGTGCATATTTGGGGAGTCTGGGTGACTAGTCTCTCCGGGGTTTCTTCACTCGGTGCCGTTGTTGATGCTGGGCCAAGCAGGATATCTGTGCGTGTAATTTTTGGTGTCCACAAATGCCCCCCACCCACGGGTAGCGCAGGCGAAGGATGAGTCGGGCGGTGCCCGCGGGTGTACTGGTCTCTTTTTCTCTTCGTCGGTGCGGACGGGGTGTCGGGAGCTGACATGGTTTGTTTGTCTCTTCTTCTCTTCGTCAGTGCCGACAGGGTGTCGGGAACTGACATGGTTTGTCTGTCTCTTCTTCTCTTCGTCAGTGCATGGTTTGTCTATCTCTTCTTCTCTTCGTCAGTACCGACAGGGTGTCGGGAACTGACATGGTTTGTCTGTCTCTTCTTCTCTTCGTCAGTGCCGACAGGGTATCGGGAGCTGACATGACTTGTCTGTCTCTTCTTCTCTTCGTCAGTGCCGACAGGGTGTCGGGAGCTGACATGACTTGTCTGTCTCTTCTTCTCTTTGTCAGTGCCGACAGGGTGTCGGGAGCTGACATGATTTGTATGTCTCTTCTTCTCTTCATCAGTGTCGATCGGAGACAGAGAATGATGTGGTATGTTGGTCTCTTCTTCTCTTCGTTAGTGCCAACAGGTTGCGTCGGGGACTGACATGACATGTTGGTCTCTTTGTCTCTTCATCAGTGCCGGTGGGGTGACGGGAACTGAAGCAGTATGTTGGTCTCTTTGTCTCTTCGTCAGTGCCGACGGGGCGTCGGAAGCTGACATGCTCTGTTGGTCTCTTTGTCTCTTCGTCAGCGCCGACTGGGTGCCGGGAGCTGACATGATGTGTTAGTCTCTTTGTCTCTTCGTCAGCGCCGACAGGGTGCCGGAGCAGACATGGTTTGTTGGTCTCTTTGTCCCTTCGTCAGCGCCGACAGGGTGCCGGGAGCTGACATGGTTTGTTGGTCTCTCTGTCTCTTCATCAGTGCCGACGGGGTACCGGGAACTGACGTACTTTGTTCGTCTCTTCTTCTCTTATTTTTCTTCTCTTCTCTTTTTTCCTCTTCTATATTCCCTTGCACGTAAGCATGGGGTGAGAATTTATTTAGTGTCCTCAAATCAGGGAAGCGGGCTGCAAAAGCTAAAATTTGGGGAGTAGGCTGCCAGAGCCAGACTTGGGAAAGCGGGCCATGGGGGCCGAGGTAAGTAGGCTACAAGAGCCAAAGTTGGGAAGCACGCTATAAAAGCCAAAGGGAAGCAGGCCAGAAGAGCCAAAGTCGGGAAGCGGGCCGCGGAGGCCGAATTGGGGGAGCAACTTATAAAGCCAAGGATATTGGGAAGCGGGCTGCAAGAGCCGAAATTATGGGAAGTGAGCCGCGAAGGCTGAATTCTGGGAAGCAGGCTATGAGAGCCGAATTTTGGGAAGCAGGCTGCAAGAGCCAAAGATGTTGGGAAGCGGGCTGCAAGAGCCGAAATTACGGGAAGCGGGCCGTGAAGGCCGAATTCTGGGAAGCAGGCTATGAGAGCCGAATTTCGGGAGGCAGGCTGCAAGAGCCAAAGATATTGGGAAGCGGGCTGTAAGAGCCGAAATTATGGGAAGCGGGCCGTGAAGACCGAATCGGGGAAGCGGATTACAGAAGCCGGAGTTGGGAGATTAACTAGCCGCGAGGGCAAGAGGTAGGCCATGGGGGGCCAAGATTGGGCTCTACGAGCCAGAGCTGGTAAAATAGGCTGCGATAGCCGAAATTGATTTTACTGTATACACACATTGTTTTATTTTATTTATTTTTTGTTATTATTATTTTTATTCAAGCATGCAGGCATTCATTAGCAGACATAACATAAATATACGTATGTGATAGCTCCCTCTATAGGGGATGGGATAGGGACATCGCCCATAATTCGCAGACACGGCGCGGGCCACGAGACATAATTGAGGGGTGGTGCACCCGTCAAGAGGATATCGCACGTCTTGCATGCATAGCCTTAATTCACGCATTTCACCCGAGACAATTCTCTGTGGCGTGGCGGTACAAATGTGTGAACAAAGAGCCCTAACCATAGGGATATGCAGATTTTCCTGGTGACACCCGAGGATCACTCTAGCGCCTACACATTAGTTCCAGGCTTTCGACTTTCGGTAGCTTCACACAGCCCCCACTTGTTTATTTTGGTAGCGGATTTTACGGTTCGGCACGAGTCTCCTCATGTGTCTCAAAGGGGATTCCCGGCTACTAAGATTCGTCCTTATTGTGATTCTATTGCGGATTCCACCGTTTGACGCGAGTTTCCTCATGTCTCAATGGGGATTCCCGGCTAATAGGTTTCATCCTTATTGTAATTCGCTTCACCATTTCGCGCGAGTCTCCTCATGTGTCTCAATGGGGATTCCCGGCTACTCGGATTCACGTTTCTCTCTTTTTCTTTTTTTTTTCTCTTTTTTTTCTCTCTTTTTTTTTACAGTGGGGGTAGGCAGCTTTTTCCTCACGATTACCTTTCACGCGAGTGCAGGAATTCAAGCCTCCGTAGAGTGCTAAGAAGAAATTCGGGCAATCCCTATAGCCGAAGGCTATTGAACACATCAAGTGCTAAGTGTGGGAGCGTTGTCTCAGGTTAATTTTGTGAGCTGGGCTTAGCGATTCAGCCATGACTCTTCCCCTTGACGTGTGCACCCGCCATAACTGGGTTCCCTTCGAACGCAGGCCTTGACGCCCGTGCATCCGGAATCGGGCGATATTATTTAGCAAGGAAACACGGTCCTAGAAAATTCCAAGGAGGTGTATTATTCTATATTAAGCAACCATGCAAACAGGGCAATCAAGCATTCTCTTCTTCCTTCTTTTTTATTTTGTTGTTTGTTGTTGTTGTTGTTGTTTTTTGTTTATTTTCCCTGTGTTTTTTTTTGTTTGTTGTTGTTTTTTTTTGTGGCATAAGAAAATATTGTTATTACGTATAAGTGTAGCGGTAGTAGAGGTATTAGGGAAGAAGACAACGGAGGGCCGAAAGGACATCAGGGAAGCGGGCTATAGAAGCCGAGGGACATTGGGGAAGCAGGCCATAAAGGCCAAAAGGAAGCAGGCTGCGAGAGCCCAAGTTGGAAAGTAGGCTGCGAGAGCCAAAGTTGGGAAGCGGGCTATAAAAACCAGAATTGGGGAGCAGGCCACGGAGGCCAAAGGGGAAGCGGGCTACGGGAGCCAGAACTGGGAAGCAGGCCACAAAGGCTAAAGGGGAAGCAGGCCATGAGAGCCAAAGTTAGGAAGCAGGCCATAAAAGCCAAAGATAAGTAGGCTGCGAGAGCCAAAGTTGGAGAGCAGGCCATAAAAGCCAAGGGCAAGCAGGCTACGAGAGCCAGAATTGGGCAGCAGGCTATAAAAGCCAAAGGGAAGCAGGCTGCAAGAGCCAAGGTTGGGAAGCAGGCCACGAGGGCCAAAGGTAAGCAGGCTGCGAGAGCCAAAGTTGGGAAGCGGGCTGCAAGAGCCGAATTCTGGGAAGTAGGCCGTAAAGGCCGAATTCTGAGAAGCAGGCTGCAAGAGCCAAAGTTAAGCAGGCTGCAAGGGCCAAAGTTGGGGAGCAGGCTATAAAAGCCAGGGGGAAGCAGGCTGCGAGAGCCAAAATTGGGAAGCGGGCCACGAGGGCCGAATTTTGGGAAGCAAGCTACAAAAGCCAGGATCTGGGAGGCCTTTGTCGGTTTAACGCCCCGTCGGCAGATGGTCTAGTCGGTTTAACGCCCCGTCGGTGGAAGGTTTAGTCGGTTTAACGCCCCGTCGGCGGAAGGTGTAGTTGGTTTGACGCCCCGTCGGCGGAAGGTTTAGTCGGCTTAATGCTCCGTCGGCGGAAGGTGTAGTCGGTTTAACGCCCCGTCGGCGGAAGGTTTAGTCGGTTTAACGCCCCGTCGGTGGAAGGTTTAGTTGGTTTCTATTTGTTGGATGGCTGTAGGTCGGAGGTAAAAGTTTACCTCGTGACCCTTCTTTCTCTTCTTCTCTTCTTCTTTTGTAGGGCGGCAGGTGCAAGACCATGTTCGCCTCATGTCTCTTTTTCTCTTCTCTTCTTCTTTTGTAGAGAGGCGGGTGCGAAGACCATGTTCGCCTCATGTCTCTTTTTCTTCTCTTCTTTTTGTGTGATGAGGCGGGCTCGAGGGCCATGTCTGTCTCATGTGTCTCTTCTTTCCATTTCTTCTCTTATTTTTGTTTGGTGAGGCGGGCTCGAGGGCCATGTCTATCTCATGTGTCTCTTCTTTCCTTTTCTTCTCTTATTTTTGTTTGGTGAGGTGGGCTCGAGGGCCACGTCTGCCTTATGTCTCTTTTTTTCTTCTTCTTTTGTGGAGAGGCCGGTGCAAGGACCATGTGTGCATCATGTCTCTTTTTCTTCTCTTCTTTTTGTGTGATGAGACGGGCTCGAGGACCACGCCTGCCTCATGTGTCTTTTCTTCTTCTTCTTTTGTGTGATAAGGCGGGTGCGAAGACCGCGTCTGTCTCGTGACTCTTCTTCTATTCTTCTTTTATGGAGAGGCAGGTGCAGGGACCATGTTCGCCTCATGTCTCTTTTTTTCCTCTTCTATTCTTCTTTTGTAGAGAGGCAGGTGCAGAGACCATGTTTACCTCATGATTGCTCTTTCTCTTCTTCTCTTCCTTTTTTTTATGGAGAGGCAGGTGCAAGGACCATGTTTGCCTCGTGATCATTTCTTTCTTTTCTTCTCTTCTTCTTTTGTGTAGAGAGGCGGGTGCAGGGACCATGTGTGCATCATGTCTCTTTTTCTTCTCTTCTTTTTGTGTGATGAGGCGGGCTCGAGGACCACGCCTGCCTCATGTGTCTTTTCTTCTTCTTCTTTTGTGTGATGAGGCGGGTGCGAAGACCACGTCTGCCTCCTGACTCTTCTTCTATTCTTCTTTTATGGAGAGGCAGGTGCAGGGACCATGTTCGCCTCATGTCTCTTTTTTTTCCTCTTCTATTCTTCTTTTGTAGAGAGGCAGGTGCAAGGACCATGCTCGCCTCATGTGCATTATTTCTTTCCTTCTCTTCTTTTATGTGATGAGGCGGGCTCGAAGACCACGTCTGCCTCATGTGTCTTCTTTTGGTTATGCTCTTCTTCTTTTGTGTGAAGAGGCGGGTCCAGGGACCACGGCTACCTCATGTGTCTTTTTCTTTACTCTGCTCTTTTTTTTTTCTCTTAATGTGCCCCAGGTTGGGGCGTAGCTTCATTTGGTGTGCATCCCCCCTGAGGGGGGTGTGTTTTGCCTCTTCGCTTCTGTGCCCCCATGCGGGGTGTATTTTTTTGGCTTCTATGTCCCCAGACCAGGGTGTGTTTTTTTTTAATGCCCTCGAGGCAGGGTGTAGCTCTCTTCAAATGCCCCCATGGTGGGGTATACTCTTCACGGCTTCTATGCCCCTAGGTGGGGTATGTTTCTTCTTCAAATACCCCTAAGCCAGGGTGGACTTCTCTTCATATGCCCCTGAGCCGAGGCGTGTTCTTTATAGCTTCTAGGCCCTCGAGGCGAGGTATGCTTCTTCTTCATATGCCCCTGGTACGGGTGTATCTCTTGCTTCTTATGCCCCCCTGAGGCCGGGGTGTATCTCTTTACGGCTTCTATGCCCCCGAAGCAGGGTATGTTGTTTCTCCAAGTGCCGCTTAGGCGGAGTATATCTTCCTTCTTCTGCTCCCAGATCGGGGTGTACGTCTCTTCTTCCGACGCCCCTAGGTCGGGGTATACTCTTTCTTCATGTGCCCCCAGGTCGGGATGTATGTCTCTTTGCTTTTTTTTTTGCGCCCCCGGATCGGGGTAAATGCTTCTGCTTCTTATGCGCCAAGGGCGGAGTGTACCTCTTTGTGCCCCCTGAGCGGGGTGGATGCTCTGCATGTGTCCCCAGGCCGGGGTGTAGCTTTGTCTCCCATGGAGGGGGTGTGTCGTTTCTTCAAAAGCCCCCAAACCAGGGTGTATTCTTCTCTTTCTTATACTCCCGAGGCGGGAGGGGTTCTCTTCATGTGCCCCCGTAGCGGGATGTGCTTCTTTCTTCAAGTGTCCCCAGGTCGGGCTGAATTCTTTTCTTCTCCCCAGACACACCGGGGGGAATGTTTGCTTCTTGTGCTCCCAAGGTGGGGCGTATTGCTGCTTTTGATGCGGGATGTAGTTCTTGCTTTTTATGCACCCGAGGCGGGGTGAATTCTTCTTCTTTGTTTACGTGCCCCCATATCGGGGTGTATTCCTTTCTTCATATGTTTTCCTAAGCCGGGGGATGTTGTTTGTTCTGCTTCAGATGTCCCCGGGGGGGATATATGTTGCTTCATGGACCCCTGAGGCCGGGATGTATTCCTTCTTCGAAGGCCCCTAAGTCGGGGTGTATTCTTCTCTTCTTATGCTCCCCGGGGTGGGGTACATTTCTTGCTTCTCATGCCCCCCACGGCGGGGTGTGGTTTCTCTCTTTGTGTGCCCCCATGGCGGGGCGGATCCTGCCTCCTTGCTTCTGTGCCCCGGGCGGGGCATGTTCTTCATAGCTTCTATGCCCCCAGTGGCGGGGTTTGTTTCTCCTTCACATGCCCCCAAGCCGGGGTGGACTTCTCTATGGCTTTTATGCCCCCAGGCGGGGTGTATGTTGCTTCATATGCCCCCAGGGTGGGGATGTATCCCGCTTCTAATGCCCCCATGGCGGGGTATGTCCTTGGCTCCTTATGCCCCCCAAGAGCTTCTTGTGCCCTCGAGGTGGGGTATGTCCTTGGCTCCTTATGCCCCCCAAGGTGGGGTGTGTTTTGCTTCTTGTGCCCTCGAGGTGGGGTGAATTTCTTTCTTTGTATGCCCCTAGTCCAGGGTGTGGTTTTTTTTCCTTTGACTGTCCCCAGGCCGGGGTGAATTCTTTTCTTCTTATGCCCCCATGGCGGGATGTAGCTTCTTCAAATGCCCCTAAGCTGGGGCATATTCTTTATGGCTTCCATGCCCCCAGGCGGGGTATGTTTCTTCTTCAATCGTCCCTAGGACAGGGTGTATTCTTTTCTTTCTTATGCTCCCGAAGCGGGATGTAACTTCTTCAAATGCCCCTAAGCCGGGGCGTGTTCTTCATGGCTTTTATGTCCCCACCGGCGGGGTTTGTTTCTTCTTCAAATGCCCCTAAGCCGGGGTGGACTTCTCTTCATATGCCCCTGAGCTGGGACGTGGCTGTTGCTTCTAGGCCCTCGAGGTGAGGTGGGCTTCTTCTTCAAATACCCCCAAGACGGGGATGTGATTCTTGACTTCATATGCCCCCAAGGCGGGGTATGTTCTGCCTCTTGTGCCCCCAGAGGTGGGGTGTATGTTGCTTTTTGCACCCCAAAGGTGGAGTGTATTTCTCTTCGAGTCCCCCTGAGTCGGGGCGTAGCTGTGTCTCGCGTGCCCCCCCCTGCGGGGTGAGCTTGGCTTCTTGTGCACCCGAGGCGGGGTGAGTTCTTCTTCTTGTCATGCCCCTGAGTCAGGGCGTGTTCTTTACAGCTTCTATACCCTCGAGGCGAGGTGGCTTCTTCTTCAAATACCCTCAAGACGGGGGTGTGATTCTTAGCTTCATATGCCCCGGACGTAGGGTATATCTTTTGTTTCTTATGCTCACGAGCCGGGATGTAGCTTCTTGGCCTCATATGCTGTTGAGGCGAGGGGTATGTTGCTTCAGGTGCCCCCGGGGGGAATGCATTTTGCCTCTACTGCCCCGTGGCGGGGTATATCTCTTGGCTTCTTACGCCCCCAAGGTGGGGTGTGTTTTCTTCTTGTGCCCCCGGGGTGGGGTATATCTTTCGCTTCTTATGCCCCCTCCTTAAGGCGGGGTGAAGTCTTTGCTTCAAATGCCCCTAAATCGGGGTATAGTTTTGTCTCATATGCCCCTAGAGCAGGGGTGTATTTCTCTTCATGTGCCCCTCAGTCGGGGTGTATCTTTGTTGGTTGTTGTGCCCCCAAAGGGAGGTGTCTTTCTCTTCATGTGCCCCGGGCACCGGGTGTATCTTTGCTCTTTTTTCTTGCCTCTTATGCCCCCGTAGCAGGGTATATATCTTCTTCTTATCCCCCATGGCGGGGTATATGCATGCTCTCTTCGGGAGTGGTGGCCGTGCTTGGCCTCATTGCTATAAAGCATTCCCCACAGCGGGCAGCCATTCACCAGGCTACAATTGTGGCTCGCTGGGTCTTTTAACAGCCACTCGAGGGGCCATCTTATGCCGGATGGAGGCAGTAGGAAGGAGGAACGAGCGGGGTCATTGCACCACAGACTCGGAGCCTCCTAGAGTCGGGCGGGATGCCGGGTTTCTTCTTGCTCTTTTAGTCGGCGATGCTGGCCAACTTTTCTTCCTTTCTTCTCTCTTTTTTTTCTTTTTTTTTTTCTTGTATGATTGACCAGGGTGGAGGTGCAGGAGAGCGCTCACCCCCTCAGGGAGGGGATGAGTGGTTCGCTCCACCGCATCAACCCCACAGTGGTAATCTTTGTTCAGCACGGGTCTCGACGGACGTGGCCGTACAACCCTCTATTGCCAATTCTTTCTCTTCTTTTTTTTTTGCTTCTTTCTTTTCTCTCTTTTTTTTCTTTTCTTCTTTTCTACCTTTCTTCCTTTCTTCTTTTCTTCTTTTCTTCTCTTTCTTCTTGAGGGAAACGGGGGCTTGATTTCCCCTCCCTTATGTTCTCTTTCTCTTATCTTCTCTTCCCTTTTTTTCTTATAATAGCCCCCATGATTCTTGGAAGCTGCATATGCTTCGAAGCAGCGTTCTCGAGGCCGCGAAGGCAGCTGCACCGAGCCAGGCTTTTCTCCCCATAGGACTGGCGAAGACAGCACCTGCAATTCATCAAAGCAGGCAAACATCGTTTATTAGGGGGCCATGAGGCCCTGAATCCCGGCGAAGAGATGAAGGGTAGTTTGGTCCCACCGGGCGTGCCAGACTTGTGGACGCACTAAAATTCGCTCATTCAGGCGGTTCGTCTATTGCGTGCGTGGGCGTGCCAGTCACCGGAGTGACGATTTATTCGGGCTCCGAAGAGCCCAAGGTGCGCTCGATCTGACTTCGTCAGACGATTGTGTGGTTCGTGTCGGGACCGAATCCCGTCGCGCCATAAAGGTCACGACGTCATTTACATCCCCCATACGAGGGAATACCCTTGATTAATCGCCGGGAATCAGGGCCTCATGGCCAGGGAATCGATTGCATGGAAGGTCTATTACGAGGTATTGAAATCCTCGCATGAGAGTGAGAAGAAAGCATTCGCGGTCATGTCGGTCATGTGCTGACCATTTAATATTCAGACGAATGTCCGGCTCGGGAAAAGTGCGATCATCGCGGGAAAATCGGAGCATATGTATGCCGAGGTACGGCAAATCTATTGTTCGGAAGAGCGGAGAACGTTCGGCTAAACCTCGGTCGGAGCGGTCAGAAACCAGTAAATCTGTTGGCCCGGTGCAAGAGCAAGCTGCGACCATACTGCGGTGGGCCCCCCGTGGTCGAAACAAGACTTGCATGAGCGTCATTAATATTTCCGGTGCCAAGGGGCAACGAGGGAATATCCCTTGAATTGGCTGAAAAGCCCTGTGTCTAGGTAAGCGGACGTTCGAAACGTGTCGGTCATTCGGGAGACCGTTTAATATTCGGACGGGAGTCCGGCTTGAGAATATTGTAATCGTCGCGGGAGGACCCGGAACATATGCATGCCGGGATACGGCAAGTTTATTATTCTGGGACACCGAAAACATTCGGTTAAATCTCGGTTAGTGTAGCAGGAAACCGGTAAGTCTATTGGCCTGATGCGAGGTCGAGTCAAGACCATACCGGGGGCGCCTCCCGTGGTCCGAACGAGGCTTGCGCGGGCATCATTAATATTTCCGGTGCCGGAGGGCAACGGGGGAGAGTCCCAGGACTAGACTCCAAAACCGAAAACGTGTTCGAAGGGAGCGGGTTGTAGACCGAGGATATGAGCCGAACGGCGACCACGATTGGGACGGACCCGAGGTCTAAGCGTGGCCCACGAGGTCTTATTGATATTCCCATGGAAGGGGTCCAGGGGTGGCGAGGACCGTCTCGTTCTATTCCGATTTTGTCGGTCACTCACGGACCTTTTCATGTTCGGGCAAGGGCCCATATTGAAAGTACGACGTGGATGGAAACGATCCCGTACAAATGTATGCCGAGTTTACGGCAGTTTCAATGAAAGAACGGGAACGAATCCCATTAGAATGAATCTGATTTAACGGGCTATCGGCCCGGAGCAATGCCGGCTCACGACCATGTCGGGGAGGGAGCCGTCGGCCATATTGGTTACTCACGGGTCTTTTCATGTTCAGACACAGGTCCGTAATAGAAACGCGGCGAAAACCGAGGTGAACCCGTTCAAATGTCTGCCGAGCGTGCGGCAATTTTAGTAGTGGCTCGGAAAGGATCCGGCCTGAGAAACGAGTCCGGTTTAGTCGGAATGTCAGCCCGAGGCGAGGTCGGGCCATGGCCATTTCGGGATAATTCCCAAGACTCAGGCCCAACCTGGAAGGGCGACATTGTTGTTCCTTCAGCACCGGATCACGAGAGAGACGGGGCTGCAGAGTGGATTTTACCATTTTTTTATCTGGGTTTTTAAATTATGTGCATATATATATATATTATTGCATATTTCCCTTTTATGTATTTATTCTGGATGATTTCTCTATTTTGTTTATTATTATTACTATTATATTTTCCCTTTCCTTTTTCTTACTATTATTATTATTATTTCACATTTTTTTATTTATTTCTCATATATGTATATTCAGGTTTATTTATGTATCATACTTTTTATTAATTTATTATCATTATTATCATTATCATTATCATGACGTATTTATATATGTTTATATATATTTATTTTGGAAGGAAAAGTGGGCCGTTGGGGGCAAAAAGGGGTGTACCGCTGAAGGAAGGTGGGCAGAAAAGCGTGCCGACGAAGGGCTGGAGACGTGTGCCGTTGAAGGGCTTGAGGAGGGCGTACCGGTGAAGGCCTGAAGGAAGTGTACCGCTGGGGCGATGGCTGGAGAGTGTGTCGGTGAAGGAGGGGGATAACATAAAGTCTGTACGTTCCTCAGCCTAAAGTCTATACATTGTCTATTCAACCAGCACACAAAGTCTATACGTCCTTTAGTCTAAAGCCTGTACATTGCGGCTCAAAGTCTATACATTGTCCATTGGCTGCAGTCCAAAGTCTGTACATTATCTGTTGGCTGCAGCTCGAAGTCTATACATTGATAACCCCAAAGTCTATACGTTGCAGCTCAGAGTCTATACATTGGCCAGCATTCATCAGCTCAAAGTCTGTACATTGGCCAACATAAAGTCTATACATTGCAGCTCAAAGTCTATACATTGGCCAGCATTCATCAGCTCAAAGTCTGTACATTGGCCAACATAAAGTCTATACATTGCAGCTCAAAGTCTGTATGTTGCAGCTCAAAGTCTATACATTGGCCGGCCCAAAGTCTGTACATTGGCCAACTCAAAGTCCATACATTGTTCAGCTCAAAGTCTATACATTGTCCCTTGGCTACAGTTCAAAGTCTGTACATTACAGCTCGAAGTCTATACATTGGCCAGCCTAAAGTCTGTACGTTGGCCAACTCAAAGTCTATACATTATTCATTGGCTGCAGATCAAAGTCTATACGTTGGCTATTGGCTGCAACTCAAAGTCTATACATCATCTATTAGAGTCTATACATCAGCCAGCTCAAAGTCTGTACGTTGCAGCTCAAAGTCTATACATTGGCCAGCCCAAAGTCTGCACGTTGGCCAACTCAAAGTCTATACATTATTCATTGGCTGCAGCTCAAAGTCTATACATTGCAGCTCAAAGTCTATACGTTGGCCAATCCAAAGTCTGTACGTTGGCCAACTCAAAGTCTATACATTGTTCATTGGCTGCAGCTCAAAGTCTATACGTTGCAGCTCAAAGTCTATACATTGGCCAGCCCAAAGTCTGTACGTTGGCCAACTCAAAGTTTATACATTATTCATTGGCTGCAGCTCAAAGTCTATACATTGCAGCTCAAAGTCTATACGTTGGCCAATCCAAAGTCTGTACGTTGGCCAGCTCAAAGTCTATACATTTTTCATTGGTTGCAGCTCAAAGTCTATACATTGTCTATGAAAGTCTATACATTATTCATTGGCTGCAGCTCAAAGTCTACACATTGTAGTTCAAAGTCTATACATTGGCCAGCCCAAAGTCTATACATCATTCATTAGAGTCTATACATCGGCCGGTCCGAAGCCTGTACGTTATTCATTGGCTGCAGATCAAAGTCTATACGTTGCAGCTCGGGGTCTATACATTGCTCGTGCAGCCGACACCCAAAGTCTATACATTCTTCAGCTTATTCAGCCCAAAGTCTATACGTTGCAGCTAGGGGTCTATACATTGCTCGTGCAGCCGACACCCGAAGTCTATACATTCTTCAGCTTATTCAGCCCAAAGTCTATACGTTGTCCCTTGGCTGCGGCTCGAAGTCTGTACATTGCTCATTGCTTTGTTTGTGCGTCAATCTGCCAAGTCTATACATTGGGTTCTACTGAGACGGTGGATGAGGGTGTACCGGCGAAGGGAGAGAGAGACAATGGGAGGGGTGTACCGCTGGGGAATGGAGTGTACCACTGGGTGTAAAGAGGGGTGTGCCGCTGGGGGTAACAAGGGTGTACCGCTGAGGGTAGTGAGAGTGTACCGCTGGGGCTAAGCAGGGGTGTACCGCTGGGGGTTAGGATGGGGCAGTAGAGTGTGCCGGCGAAGGGCCAGATGGGTGCACCGTTGAAGGCGCTGCGGGAAGTGTGCCGGCGAAGGGGAGAATGAGGTAGTGGGAGAGGGATGAAGGTGTACCGGTGAAGGTTGGGATCTTCTATTATTTGTTTTTAAGGCTTTTCTTTTCTTCGTTTATTGATTTTTATATAGTCTTATATAAACATCTCATTTCCTTGGTTCTGTTCATCCTTTTTGCTCACAAGTCAAACGTCTGATATGTTATGTCGTTATTCGGTTCAGTTCTTCTCACGCTACCGGCAGTGGCTAGATTAGTCGGAAAGTTTTATCGTTGATCGTTCTGTTCGTTTGTTGCTTCCTTTTGCCTTTTTAACATGTTGTTATTTTCTGACAAAAATTCGGCAGCATCTCCCCTTGACCCGGAGCGTAAGGGAGATAAAGGGAACGCGCCCACATGGAGTGACGGAACCCGACAACTGGAGGTGGGCGCCCGGAGACAACAACACCTTTATGGGGCCTCGAAAAACCCGGAGGAAACCGTGAACGGAGGACTTCTAGTACTAGGCAAAATGGGCTGGGGGTTCAGCTGAGGGCGTACCGCTGAGGGCCCATTGGGGCGTGCCGCCGAAGGCCAAAATAGGCGTGCCGGCATAGGGCCAGAAAGTGTGTCGCTGAGGGCCTAAGGGGTGTGCCGTTGAAGGCCTGCAGGGTGTACCGCTGGAGGCCATTGGGGCGTGCCGCTGAAGGGCGTTGGGGGTGTGCCGCTGAAGGCCAACGGCGTGCCGCTGAGAGGGGCCAGTGGCGTGCCGCTGAAGGGCCTTGGGCGTGCCGTTGAATGGCTAAATGGGCAATTTTGAGCCCGTCGTGAGCACGAGTTGTGGCCCGTTTGATTTTCTTCGAGGCCCATGGATTGTGGGGCTCTTGGTGGTTGATTTCTCTTCACTGTCGTGACTCTGGAGACGGCTTCACGGCAGTGTGCATATTTGGGGAGTCTGGGTGACTAGTCTCTTCGGGGTTTCTTCACTCGGTGCCGTTGTTGATGCTGGGCCAAGCAGGATATCTGTGCGTGTAATTTTTGGTGTCCACATCAACTTGGTCAGTTGAAAGATATGATCAGGTGGAGCATCAGGTGGGAGCATTAGTTGGCATTGTGTAACAGTAGATAGTAGTAGGCGAAGTTCATCAAATTGTTCGGTTGGGAGTTAAGCAAAATTATTACTCGTCACCATCAGTTGGAAGGATTTTTAGTTGCAAGAGTAGATTGAAGACGTTGTTTCTGTTGGAATATATATTTCAAATTTTAAAAGCTTTGAGTCTCTCTTTGTGTTGATTAGTCTCACATTGAAATATAGAAAATGTTTCCATTTACTTTTAGTTGAGACTCTTATCTTTGTTGTGTACTCCTTTGAGGCGCGAATTGCCTTATCTTGCCAAGGCCGTGGCGTGCGTGCGTGTGATTCTCAACAATTATTTTATTTTTTCTTTTATTTTTGACCGTTTAACCGAGCGTGTAACGACCCAAGATCCGAACACCGGGACGGCCCGATAACCCGAATCTCGAACCGCCACCCACGAGCCCGAAGACTCGGAAGGGTTGAAAGCATGGTGAGGAGATAAACAAGAATCTAAAATAATTACAGAATTACACAGTTAATATGAATGAGCAGGAGATAAATAAATTGTATTAATTAAATTACATGGTCCACAATAATAACAACAGCAGTCTAAAAAGATAGTAGTCCACAACTAGTACAGTCCAAAGAGAAAAGTATAACTACGCGGGGCATACCCCAGAACTGACAACTGGCAACTAACCCTAGGCACCTGAACCGCGTGGAGCCTTTGAAGCACTCCCCTGAAGCCGCGTCTCACCTGAAACATGGAAAAGACGCAGGGAATAAGCCTCAAAACATAAGGCTCAGTAGGGATCATCCGGTCCCCACCTCGCAAACCGAGAAACTGCGTGTAAAATAACTGCGAGCTATGACTACGGCTAGTACCGAACACGCGGCATGAAAATCGAGACAACTCGTCAGAAACCGAGAAAAACCCAAGAGTCGCTACCAGACAAAGACAGGAGTACCAACCCACTAGAAGTAAGGCCGGATGCGTCCACTGACGGCTTAAACCGCGCCTTGGGTGTCCCCCTCGACCCCTGGTGGAACGGGGACACCGTACAAGTAACCACAGAATAAGTGAGTAGCTGGGGTCACGCTCGTCAGCGCGGGTCCAACTGCCCCCAACCACGTCTGCACACACAGACCATACGTCCTAGGTCTGGCCCTCTGACTGGATTTCCCCTCAGCCGGACTCTGGCGTCAAATGTGGGGCCCTACGGAAACTAGTCTAAAATCCGTCTCTCGAGGTAGCCTCGCCACCACTCCCTGGTGGGACCACTCGCGTGTCGGAAGGCTACGACTAGTGGAGGGTCACTGAAGGAGTAGACTCTCTAGTCAACGAAAAATAACATCTAAACCGGACAAAGTATAAGGACCGTTCCTCGTATCGACACCGACTCACGGTGACACAAGCTGAGAACACCAATTCCCGGGATCCCACGGCACCCTCACGTGTGGCCCCCACATGATGCCCAACATCAGTCAGGCCACGGGCTAGCACGTGGATCAAGATCTACTAACCCGGGACTCGAATCGGCAAGGTGTAACTCCAGTGAAATAGAACACAGGTGGCGGCCCATCCTGGAGGCTGCCACGTGTTTAAAACTCCCAAATCTGCGAGGAACCTTAACGCGCTATAGGCCCAGAGCGCGTTTATGAACGCGCTCTCCTTACCTAGCGCGTTCAGGCGTGAACGCGCTCGGGACCCATAGCGCGTTAATCATTAATGCGCTATGGAAGCCTAGTGCGTTCACAAAAGTCGCGCCTGGTCGGGCAGGCGCGTTGTCTGTCGACAGGCCGACGGCCACTGTTCATCTTCTCCGATGAATGCGGTGACAAAGAGTAGCGCGATCTCAAGATCACACCCCTGGACAGTAGCGCGACAACGGGCAGAGCCCGGTTCGCGAAATACGCACGGGAAATCCAAATATCACGCCCATTCACCCCCTAGTGAAGGGAAAACAAAAGGGAAATCAATCCCTTAACTCCCAGCATGCTAGAAACCCCAAAAATCTAGCTAGAAACGCATTAAATCGATGAAATTCGGCTCACCCCTCAAACATGGAGTTTCCCCATCCCGGCATGAAATCACACCCCTCTCGACTTTCCACGCCCTACAAATCACGGGGAACGTAAGGGAAGAAGTAGGGATCCGTCACCCTACCTCAAAGAGGCCCAAAAATGCCTAGATCGCCTTCGTTCCTCAAAAACCGTTCGTTCTTCCTCGAGCTTCCCACGAGCCACGCACGCCACCGTGATCACCTCGCCGCCGCCGTCGTCGCCACGCCGTCGCCCACCGCCGTCTGCAGCAGGAGGGGCACGCCGCGTCGTTGCTGAAAGAGGAGAGAGAAAGGGGGGGCGCCGGTTCTCCAACGGGAAGAAAAGAGAAAGAGGAAGAAGAAAGAGAAAGGAAAAGGAAAAGGAAAAAGGGTTAGGGATTTATAGAAAATCTAGAATTTCCAAAAAATATGAAAAAATAGAAAAATATACCGTCGCGATCGTTGGAACGCACTGATCGACGTGGTACCACTTGCGCCTAGGTGAACGACCCGGTTCACTCGCTATGGGGTTCCATAGGTTTTGCCGGAACGCACACGCGGAAATCGAAAAACACGCGGAAAAGTCGCGGAATACATTCTGGGACCTCCGAAACTGATCCGAATCGCACGGATCCGAACACGAAAGATGCCCGAAACATAATTTCGGATACAACGGAGTCGAACTCTCCGAGAAAACAGATCTGGGACCCAAAAAGAAGGATCCGAAGGGTCCGGTATATTACAGAGCGTCTCTTGAATTCTTTCCGCGTCTCTTCAAATTCTCCTCTTTGGGCCGATGGGTGTGACTCGGTCAAGGGTCACTTCCCAAGAGGGTATTTGAAGAGAGTCATTTTCCTGTGAGAGACATGGCTTGGGTTCTCTCTCACCCGACGGCTATCTCGCTCGCACTTCTCTCTCTCATCGTCATCTTCTTCTTGCAAGAGCCTCCTGCCACAGTGGTGTTCGCCCCCGGCAACGTCAATTGATGTGCACCTTCGCGTCGCCATCGGTTTGGGTTGTCGTATCTTGAGAAAAGTTCCATCGCGAAACCTATCTGCACCGAAGTAGGGACATAACGACTCTAAAGAAAGTGAATACGCGCTTCAACCCGAGTTTGTTCTTCTTGATCGTTTGATTCCCTTTAATTTTCGTGTTTAAATTTAGTAGAAAAGCTCTACCCGTGAATAGTATTTTTCCAACAATTTCTAAATCTACGCAGGTTAAAATTATCCGAATAGTCAAGGTTAATTCCGAACATAAGAACTATGATTGGTTGGGTACGTAATTTCCTTAATTTGACGAACATGATTAAATATAGAATTTTAGTCTAAAGTGGTAAATCTTATCTAGGGCGAAGGTAAGTTAGATCTATATGGGCCACTTTGAAAATAGAATAAGGGAGAGTATGATGAATTATTTCGCCTATTCACCCTTAACCTGGTTTGATAGCAGGGTTAAGTTATTTGGGGTCGGTTAAGAATAAGGCCCTTATTCTAGGAATAACTCATTCTACCACTTCACATGGAATGAGTTATTCTCAGGGTAAGAATAAGTTATCAAACTCAAAAAGGACAAATCTAAAGAATAACTCACCCTGACCCACCTCATATAACTTATTCTAACCTGTTATCAAAGAGGCCCTATAAAAATTCCACTCATGGAAGATCATTATCAGGTCGATTAATTGAGGGGGGGACCCTTATATAAAAGTCCAATTGCGAGCCGTGTAGAATACACTACTGGTTAGTGCTTCCAGATAGAGATTTTGAAACTTATAGGGTGTTTGAGAGTATTTTTTTTAAAAAAATATTTTTACCTAAAAATTATTTTAGGTCAATTTTTAACTTAAATTTTGAAATTGGTAAAAATATATAATTATCTCTTTGATAAAAATATTATAATTTTTAAATTTTATGTAGACTTATTTGACAAAAAAAGCTAATGAGCCATGACCACGAGGCTATGGCCTTTCGGCTGCTTTCAGAGGAGTTCTTGGTTAGGGAGCTCTATGTATGTTTTTTGCTTAGGAGGGAGGTAGTCGACGATCTTTATGCATGAGCATCTTTTGTGCATTTGTTGTAGGAATTGGGCTTGCCCAATCCATCCATAAGTGACCCATGATACATTATTATCTCTAATGAACTTTTTTTTTGATTAGTTTCCTTTTGTTTTCCTTTTAATTAGTTAAATCTTATAATACGTTCGGGAGGGAGACAGAGGGGTACGTACGTACGATGAATTTTTCAGAGGGAGAACTCTCGCAAGTGTTCTTGGATACTAATTAATTATTAGGTGATGATTTATCCATGATTATGGCACTATTAACTAACTTGTTTTCGGAAATTATTCTCGTATGGTGGTGGCATGTGTGATTGGATTGTGCTATATTTTAGTTTAACCTTTTGGTTGTCTGTCTCTCAAGAGTGATCGGTTTTGCTCGTGGGTCGTTCCCCTCCGCGGTGCACCCCGATTTGATGGAGTCTGATGTACTGAATCAGATCAGAGGCACGATCGATATAAAGGTTTATGACGAAGATGATACTGACAATGAGAAGCGAAAATTTTATCATATTTTTTTTATAATTAAATATAATTTTATTAAAAAATATTTAACTCCGAGAGGAACATCTCATGATCTTACCTTACCTCCGGAGCGTTCAAAGAAAACAACGAGAACCACCCGGCCACTCAAGGTAAAGTCTAAAGGGAAATCTAGCTAGTTAAACACCGTTAATATATATAATTGTGGCTTCCCAACTTTGAAGCCTTTATATATCATAGTTGGGCCATCAAACGAGGAGGTGACAACAGGATTTTTATGAAGATGATAACAGGATCTTATATCCATTCAAATCTATATATGTACACATGAATATTTATATAATCTAGTGGACAAGATGGTGAGATGGACTATCATACGTACACATTCAAAAGAGAAAGAAGGGGGAAAAGACAAATAAACAAAAAAGGATCAATGCTTGAGTCATTAATCTTGGAACAGCAATATTTGACATGTGTCTGATACGTACCTTCATGGATGGGATTAATTGATTTAAGTAGCGATCGAACATCCAGCAAATTTGATGGATATCAGTTAGGAGACGTGTTGTTAATGGTTATGAACTTATGGTACGATTAGCTTTGTGTTTGGAAATAACTCTCAGATGGTGGTG
This sequence comes from Amorphophallus konjac, assembly GCA_022559845.1. Taxonomy (NCBI): domain Eukaryota; kingdom Viridiplantae; phylum Streptophyta; class Magnoliopsida; order Alismatales; family Araceae; genus Amorphophallus; species Amorphophallus konjac. The sequence goes on along the minus strand of CM040117.1, from coordinate 226,298,477 downwards.
TCATGCATGTATGGTTTGTATTATGTTATATTTTAATTTAACCTCTTATTATTTGCCTCTCAAGGACGATCGGTTTGGTTCATGGGTTGTTCTCATCTGAGGTAGGTACTGTGCCCCATTCTGATGAGAGTCAGAGGGATTGAATCGGACTAGGGGCCTGGCATGAGATTAATTTATGATAAAAATGATGTTGATAGTGTGAAGTGGAAATATTATCATAGCTATGCCATCAATAGAAGAGGTGACAACAGGGTTTTTGTGAAGATGATAACAGATCTATCCATTCAAATTTAAATATACATGAACATGCAATCCAATGTATGGACAAGACAATGGGATGAGCCATTCAAAGGAGAAAGATGGAGAGAGAAAAAAGGCAAACAACCAAAAGGAGTTCTTCATTTATTCTTGGAACAACATGTGAAATGTCTGATTAACTTCATGGATGGGTTTTGATTTCTAATGGCTTATCTTTTTTAAAAAACAAATTCAAATAGTACAATGGTCAAATATTTATCTGCGAGAGAGGTGTCAAATTTAGGCACCACATTTGTTCTTTTGTGTGTCGTTTGTTTTGCTGTAAAATGATGTAATGTATTTAATTTTTAAATTAGTGCATATATATATAGATATATATATACACACACACATCTTTTTTGTGTTAAAACAAGAGAGTATTGTTTAGGTAGACGTGGTAATTTGTTATCTCGTTATACTTTCAGATCATTTTATCTTCGATTTTAGTTTCAATGGATATGGACTGTGAACTGAAGTTAGAAATTTTAGCTGTCACATTGGCCAACCTTAATCCCATTTACACTATTTTTTAGTCTAACCAAACAATAAAAAAATAATATAAAATGAAACAACTATAGAGTTTTATTGTATTTTACAGTGAAAAAACAATTATTCATTATTGTAATATTTTGATGATTCTACGTTTTTCAGGTGATTATTTTCAATTTCAATGTTACAATATAGAAAGTATCATAATTTTTACGAATCTCATTACCTACAAAAAAAAAATATGGACACATATCTCCACATGATTCGTGAACGCAACCTCCCTTTAATATAGGGACGATATGAAATACGTTTCCAAAATAGTTTCTAAAGAGACATGATCTCGTACCCTGTCGCAGACTATCAAATATTGGGGGAAACTGACGATGTGATCACGTCGAAGACTCTCGAAGAGCGGGTCTACAAGGAAGATAAAAGATCAGGAGGTCTACGACGAGGATCCTAGAAAAAAAATCCCCGGATGCTTAAGTCAGTGACAGGCAGGAGATAAAGAATAAGAAGGAGCGAGGGATTTGTGGATACAAGATCGCTCTTCACCAATTGAGAGTTAGGGGTAGGTAATACCTGATAATCTTCGAGGAGGGAGGTCCTTGAGATTAAATAGTCATGAATTCTCTTTCTGGTTCTGTAGAGGACGGAGGGAGGGGAGGTATTCCTTAGGTTAGAACTCTTACTGGTGTGGGACTCGTCCCCCTATCTTTATCCCTCCGTGTCCTTTGGTCTAATCTATTCTCGGGAAGTTCGTTGACAATTATATCGAATAGGAGCCCGGTCTAGATAGGCCTCTTTAATTTGGGGGTCCAGAGGAGGTCCCGGGCGTGAGATTGCTCACCTCTTGATAAAGAACGTCTCTTTAGAGAGCCGAGGTTACCGAACGTTACACCTATCTTTCCCAAGAGAGCTCCTAGATAACTTTTCGATCGCTTGAGATTATGGCGCAACGAAACCTTCTCCCGAACTTAGGGAGTCCTCCGCATGGGTGCCCGCTCTGGGGGCTAGGCAATGTTTTTTGAGCCCTAATATATGGGCTTTTGGTAAATAGACCCCGAGTGTGTTAACGGACTGTCATCTTCTGAGCCAGATAAGTTTTATGGACACATATCTCTATGATTTATGAAGGGAAACCTCCCTTTAATATAGGGACGATATGAAATACGTTTCCAAAACCGTTCCCCGTAAACTGAAAGCCCAATAATATTGACTCAATCGTTCTGACACTCTGATAATCTTTGTAAAACTTGAGGTTGCCCCTCCTTCACAGTATATATGTTCTTGTGGTTGACATTATTTCCTTCACAACATATAAGTTCATTATATTATATATATATATATATATATATATATTCAAGTAGATTTTTAATTCATAGAATATCATTGGTGTTATAAATCGGACATGTATTATTTGTACAAGTCAATCCAGTCGGCAGTGTAAACGCGCTGTCCCATGATTGGTGCTGGGCCGCGTGGTCCACCGCGTCGGCTGCCGTGGGCGGACGGGCGGTCGGGATTCCGGTCAAGGACCACCCCAACGCCTCCACATGCACTGTCCGCCGAGGGCACTGTGGCAAGTGGGGGAGCCCCATTAATTATTCCACACAAGTATTTGTGCTGACTTAAAACATTATACAACTACTGCCACTAAAAAAAAATTGCGTACATACGAAAACAGCCTCCATACGAATGTTTTTTAGACATTACATGTATATATATAATTTTGATTTTTGAGAGATTATAATATAAAAATATGTTTTTTTAACTAACAGTAAGTAGTTCATTTTGTCTGGTTTCAATTTGATTCGAGTTGGATAACCAAGTAATTTTAAATCAAAATTTAGTGATAATAGTGATAAAATAGATTTCATTGTATGTGCTGTTAACATCAAATTGGGAATTTCTCTTGCTTCACAAACGATATCCATGTATACACACACACACACACACACACACACACACACACACACACACTCACTCATATAGCATGCATGCATGAACGTATGCATGCATTTGCCATATATGCAACATATATAGCGCTTGTGGATTTCACAAGCCCCACATATATGCATCATTATGTGATTCAGGTCCCACCCCAAGAAAACTGGAAAGGAGATTAAATTAATTTGTCCTTGGGTCTTGCCTCTAGCTACAATGACCATATATATGCCAGGGGAACCTCAAGTGGAGTCGATCAAAAATTGATGGTGAGAACGACCCCACGAACGAAAACAATTAAAATGACATCCTTAATTTAATTCCATCTGATGGGGATTCACATTGCCAGCTCATTTGTTCTGTACAAGATATGCACTATACAGAATTGAAAGATTTAAGAAGGAAATAAACGTCAGAGAAGAGGGGTTGCAACCCTAGACAAACAACAACACTCAAATTATAGGTCCGATCGAGCAGGTTAATTTCTTTTCATACCCTAATTAATTAATGATTGGAAAGGCTAATTTCAGCATATATCACAACATTAATGCTATCTTCATTTGCATATTTTCTTTCTATATCACAGCTAGTGTCACTTGTATCTGACAAGTCTGACTTGAATTTGGGGGTGGAGGAGAAGGATCCTTCGCTTCATATGTGTACGTTTGGTGGGGGAGGTGATGTGAAAAGAGACCCCAACGTTTGAAATCTTGACGAAGAAACAAGCCGCCCAACAGAACTATATATATATATATATATATATGATGTGACTAACAAGTTGTTTGCTTTATTGTAAAATAATATAAATTAATGTAAAATATCATATTTGTGATATTTTTCTGACACATAAAATATAATACTTTACAGTCGATCTTTTACGTTGGCTAATTAAATGATCTTTAGATTTAAGAGATTAACGGTAACCATTGACTGTCTCAAATCAGATCACAAGAGCACCCAACCAAGTGACTTGTTCTCGAAAGACTTTTAGTTCTCTGTGTCTTCTTTGTTTGTGTGTGTGTGTGTGTGTGTGTGTGTGTGTGTGTGTGTGTGTGACCTCCTAAATGTTGGCCTATGCTAACGATTAAACATGCGATGTTTCAAAGTATGTAAGACTCGTTTAAAGCGGTAGTTCCATCAAAAGAAAGTCTGTTGATTTTGCCTCCACCATTAATAAACGTACTGATAGTAATAAGAATGCTGCCACATACATTGATCAGGTAGAATTTCCTCCTAAACAAAATTCACTAATTATTTTGGAACTTCTTTTGGAGTCAATATCTGCAAAATGCCTTGATATACAGGCATGTTGTGTGTGTGTGTGTGTGTGTGTGTGTGTGTGTGTGTGTGCGCGTGAGAGAGAGAGAGAGAGAGAGAGAGAGAGAGCTCAGAGAGGGAGAGAGGGATTTCTATCAATACATTTATATATCTAATAAAAACATGCCACAATTCTTTATACATCTTATAAGCTGTTGAGAGCATGACATCCTAGAGAGAGTGAGAGGGAGAGTGAGAGAGAGAGAGAGAGAGAGAGAGAGATTTCTATCGATACATTTATCTAATAAAAACATGCCACAATTCTTTACACATCTTAATTATAAGCTGTTGAGACCATGACATCCTCCTCCGGGAGAGGGGTCTCACTTATCGGTGAAGTTTGAATTCTTGGGTTATCTATTTTCTTTTTTTAATGAAAGGATTCTCATTTGGTTTTTAAATGCACACTTTTTGACACTGGTGCGAACAGGAGCTCAGGGGACATACATTTTCTTTGATTTCAACTCTTTTTAATCAAGAAATTAATGGAGTTGATCGGCGACTGGCCGTGTCCTTTTCTTCCTCCGTGTGCCGTCACGCAGGCTTCAGACGGGACGACCATGCCAAGATCCGACGCGTTTATCCGTACGAAGAAAAGAGAGACGTTTATCGAATTTTACCCCTGCATTCAGAAAAGGCTGACCGAAGGACACTGGAATCGACTCTCAATTAAATAGTCGATAAATTAGATATCTAGATATTAAAAAATCGTAGAAGTAGTAGTAACAGGTATGATGGTGTCGGAAACCCACTAATAAAAGTTGTGATCGAAGGCAGTAGCATAATCATGAGATGACAGCAGTTGATTCAGCCATTACTGCAGGTGCATTTCAGAACGAAAATGACTGATTTTTTTTTGACCAAATAATGTTTCATCTTTAACATTTTAAAGGATATATAAATTATATTTTATTATTATTTTTAATAATATTAAATAATGTTCGTAAAATGATCTCTAAGAATTGATTGAAACTGCATATATACAGACTTTTCAGGTTTGAAAACATCGGACCCAAGTTTTTCTCTTCGGTTGTCTTGTCGCATTAAAGTCTTGTCGCATTAAACGGGCAAAGGTAAGAGTGACAAAAAGGGATCGTAGAAAGGGTTACAGCATAAAATATATATGAGTGATTAGGATCAATCTAGAGACGTTGGAGAGTAATAAAAAGATATAGATACCCTTATGGATACATGCATAATAAATATTTTTTTAATATTTATAATCTTTCATATTTATAAATTATTTTTTTTAGAAGTTAAATATCTGCCGATATATTCATTCAAACCAGACGTTCACAGTACAAAGATGGGCAGAGAGCCCAAAGCAAACAGGTGAGGCATACTTGACCCTCAAAACCACCGGGGCGACATACAGAAACCATGGACAGTAAGGACCACTGTAAATCAGAGATGACCATCAAAACTTGGGAACACCGGGGAACCGAGGCAGAACTAGCCGGTGTTGAAGATGACAGGAGCCTTCCTCGGGGCACTTTTGGCAGCCAAACCGCTCTTGATCTCTGAGGTGAGAAGAGAGTACTCGGGAGGCCGATATCCTGTAGGATACGGGGAGAATGCGCTGTATCTCCGAGCTTCTTCGGGACCAAAGGAGGAAATCCATAACCTGCAACGAGCGGACCAGACCTAACCTGGAACACAGCCCGGGAGAGTACCCAACTGGCAGGGGAAGGGGGCGGAGGAAGAGGGAAACGGAGATGAGGGAGGGGAGATGGTACCTCATAGGGGTAGGGGGTACAAGAAGATATCGGTGGGTGTCGGCGGTATAGTGGCTGGGAGTGGGGGGAGGAGCGGGAGGGGGATGACAGGAGGAGGGGGGTATGGGAGGGGGGGGAGGGGGGAGGGAGGACGCGCTGGGAGAGGCGGAGGGTTAGAGGGTTTGGGGGAAGGAGATGGGGGGGGCCCGAGACCGGCGGAGAGAAGGGGCTGGTGGGAGTTGAAAGGGGGAGAGAGCAGCGGGAAGGAGGGGGATCGGGGAGTGGGAAGGAGGAGGGGGGGACCGCCGACAAAGCGCACGAGGGGCGAATGAAGGGGAATGTGACGGGGAGCGGCAGAAAGGGGTGGGTGGTCGGGGTGCTGGCTGAGGCCAAAGGAAAAGGGGGGGGGGTCGATTGAGGGAAAGCGGGAGCAAGGGAGGTGGAGGATGGGCCAGGAACAGAGGAGGGAGAGGGACAGGGGGGGAGGGCAAGGGTTGACACCGAAGGGAAGAAAGGGGAGGGGGATTCCAGAGGAGATCGGCGAAGCTCCGATCTCCTCTGACGATTCCAGGGAGGGAAGAACACCTCCTGACAAAACCCTGTACGAGCCCGGGGGACGTACCTGGCAAAAGCCTCCTGAGTGGAGAAGGAGAGGGGGGGGAGTTCCCGGAGGGAGCCCCCCCCCCCCCCCCCCCCCCCCCGCCCGAAGTTCCGCGGGGGGTGCCCGCGAACGAGGAAGACGATGGCTCGGCGTGCTCTGCGAACCCCCGTGGGGCTGTCCCGGCTGTTCTCATATTTATAAATTAGTTACTTTAATCCAGACATTTGTTTATAAATTGTTAATAGCAAAGTAACTTCCCAAATGGGGTGAACGATAGTGTTGAATAAAAATTATAAGTTAAAATTACGCCTAAGATAAACTATTTATCCAAGATTAGCAAATCAAGATAAAGACAGTCAACCATAATGACACCAAAATTTATAATAGTTCAGCCACCCTCTTGGTGACCTACATCTAATATCCATGTCACTGTTAGAGGTTTTACTATTTCACAGCACTGGAATGACACCAAAGGAGTTTTGTACAAATATATTAGCTCACCTACACTTTTTCTAAAGCAAACGTTCACTGATTTTTGCTGTAGTGTCCAGTTCACCAAACTCTTGCCCTCGAGTAGGCACAGCTGATTTTTGCTCAGGTGCCCAGTTCATCACATGGATATGCTTACAAATAGTCTAGACAACAAGGATCCTCAAATACTTAATTACTCTCTGACAATGAATACACAATTAAAAATTGAAGAAAGTTTTCCATAGAAATATTGTATTGAGAATCCCGATCTAGGCCAGCCCAGGTGGGATTGAATTGGCTTTGAAATCAAATCGCTCCAATCACAAACTAATTAAGTACCATGCCAGTAAACACAAAAACCCGTATTAAAAATGAAAGGAGTAGACAGCGAGGTAATCACAAAACGTGACACGACGATTTTTACAGTGATTCGGTGTAACTCCTTACTAACCTACGTCCACATCCAAAGAATGTCTTAGGCATTTCACTATAAATTATGCTAGACGTTGACATGCAAGCTTACCTACACACTGCTTAATATCAAAGTGCAAGCTCAGCTGTTTCTATACTAGATATCAAGATGCTAACTCATCTCACACACCACTTGATATCAAGATGTAAGCTCACCTATCCACGTTAGACATCAATGTGCTAGCTCACCTATCTATACTTAACACAAAGGAACACGCTCACCTATCAACCGCTAGACACAAGTGTAGTAACTCATCACTCAATGCTAGACACATAGGTGTTAGCTCACATCTCAAAATTGGGTTGTGTATTGTGCCCAAATATCTTCCTCTCAGAGGAAGTTCTCAATGAAGCACACAAGAAAACTGAGCTATTACAGCACAAGAATGAGAAAGAGAGAGAATTCTTAATCACAATGAAATGTGCAGCAAGGTCTTCAAGTCATTATTGCAAGAGATGGTGTTGGAAGACACCTTAGTAGGGTGATGTAGATCCTCCTCCGTAAGGGCGGCTGCTGCTAGTTATCTAGGATGTTAGACCTATGTGCCTTAATGCTGACATCGATATTACGATTTGACTATGTTTTGAGTGATGATAATAACTCATACAAAAATACAACGTGTGCTCACACGATGAAGTTAAAGCATTAACGATCACAAGCCAAATATTTGATTTTGTTAGCATATTTCGTTGGCTTATCCCTTTCTTCGTGGTGATGAAACACTTCTTTGATCAAACCCGCCCAAACAAATTAGTTAAATCTTGAAAATCTTGGAACACTCCTTGAACTGAGGATTAATCTACTAGGCACTAAAATCTTGGAACACTCCTTGAAGTGTCACACTCGAAAGAATTTTCACCCAAGTTATGTCGGTCGAAATACGGTCAGTCAAAAGTTGGTCATTCACGAGGTTAAAAGTTCAGACTAGAAGCTCTACTTCGACTGGGATCAGTCGCAAGGTTGAGTACTTTGACTGGGTATCTATTTCATCCTGAGATTAGTCGCAAGGTTGAGCATTTTGATTGGGCAATTACTCGGACCAGGATCACTCACAAGGTTGAGTGCTTCAACTGAGATGCTTCGATTGCCCTTTTACAAGTTTCAATTGAGTCTTCTAACTAGTCATTAATTATAGTTAATTGATTTTGTCGATGGTGTTCCAACTAGGGACAGGTTTAGACCGAATGAGTCAACTCACTAGCTATTTGAATTGAGTGTTCAGTCTGGACGATATTTCACTTAGATAACGTATTGGAAGTAAATTCTTATCTTAATTACAGTTTGTCATATCTTAATATTAATATTTTTTCTCCAATTATGTCGTCGTGCAAAGCATGAGACTTAATATTCACATTAAGAGGTAGGGTCTAACATAAGCCATCACAGTTTCACATTTATTTGATGAACATCATTGTTAAGGCTTTTTCGTAACCAGCTGAGGGGCTTATTTGTAATAATATGGGGCATTTCACTAAATATCTTGAGATTTTAAAACGTTATATATAGAAGAGCACCTGAATTTGAAGTACTAATTCATAAATATAAAAATAATTAAGATTTTTACATGAAAATTATTATTAAATAAGAATTTATAAAAAAAGCATTCTTAGAAATATATTAATGTCACTGTGTAAATTTGAATTGTGTAAAAATGTCACTTTTATTTGTAGATATATCACTTCTTTTTGTCAAAAATTTATAAAAAAATTATGTTTAAATGATATTTATGTACTATTTAAATTAACATAATGATATGTTTGCTAATATATTTTTAAGAATAATTTTTTTATAAATTCATCTCTAACAATAATTTTTATGTATAATTTTTAAAAAATTATAAGAGTTTAAAATTAAAAAATCTCCAATAAATGATATACGTATAATACATCTCCAACGGAACTTGTTACAGTGCATTGGTTTCAACTTCTCACAACCTTGCTCAACAAAAGATCAAAGTTTCAACCTTCACCTGTCTTCCAAGTAGATCGGTGAGAAAAAGCTGTACGTCTCAGACCGCCCCTAAAGCATGGATTGTGGGAATCCCGCTCTCCCTATCGCCACTTTGAAAGTTAGACAGTTAATCATAAACTATTTTTTTGTTAAAACTTCAGTGTTTGGATGATTAAAAATAGATTTATGATAAACTCACTTGAATTATAATTAATCATGTGTCCTTGCAAAATTATTGCAGCTTAGTCAACTATTTAGTCCAACGCTCCAGTGAGGCAGTGCCCATCTACAACAAATTCAAGCAGTATGCTACTATTCCTCATATTGATAGACTCATAGCATTCTTTATGCCCCTGTTTAGGAAGGAGGTTGGCTGAGGGCTTATAATAAGATCAGGAGTACACCCAACTTGCTGAGGCAAACCCACGTGCTCTTCCTCATCTTCAAACTTGTAGATATAGAGGCCACATGCATCGACAAGGCTGCTCTCAATCTCTCTCTCTCTCTCTCTCTCTCTACTAGAGATGTCAAAAAAACTCAAAAATTTGATTACCCACATCATATGACCTGACCCATGATAGGTCAGGTTATACATGAATAAACGGTTATAGATTCGGATTCAGATTTAGATATATTTAAAATATCCGTTTCATATGTAGATAGGGTATAAATTTAATCCACTCGAAATCATACTCGATCCGAATCCGTTCTTAATAACTCATTGTACATGTTAGGTTTATGATTTTGATATGAACTCAACTCGGTGCCTTCCTTGTTAGGTATGTGAGTTTAATCTTCTTGCTAAAATTGTAAGGATATTTTTATAAAATATAAAAATCATTTTGGTAAAAAAATTATTGACTAGACTTCTCTTTTTCTACTTCTCATAAATCTCACGTTCCCTTAGATATGGACGTGAACTCATATTTTATAGACGAATACAGATATTTGCGAACATATTCATACCTATGACAGATATATTCATATCTATACTCGTAAAAACAATAGAGTCTTATTCGAATATGATATTTATAAAAATTTTACGGATAGAATATGATATAAGTGTACTCGAGTCGAACCGATCTATTTACATTCATACACTCAACTTCCTCATCTTCAAACTTGTAGATACATAGTCCACATGCATCGGCATGGCCTCTCTCTCTCTCTCTCTCTCTCTCTCTCTCTCTCACACACACACACACACACACACACACACACACATCAGAGAAAGACAGAAAATTGTGGTAGTATGGAATAAAGAATCTCTTTAGTGATCAATCGACAAGCTAATCAGATGAGTATGAGTTTTCTCGACACTTAAATTAGCACGCAAAATGCACAGTCGAGATGTAACTTCCACGCGTTCCACCTGGTTAAATGGCTAGTACGTAGCCACCACTCGGAATCTAAGGTTGAGAACCATATATATAACAAGCCACATGCATAAGATAACATGTATCTCAAGTAGTACATGCATGTGGAGCTCTCAGTTGGTAGTCCGATTCTTACATATATTAATGTATATCTTACACATATAAAATGTTTAAAGTTGATATAGTGAAATCTTCTTAATTTAAATCCAACAGAAATGAACCTTCTCAACAAAATTCTCAATCCCTCTCAAAGGAGATTCTGGCTAAACAAGCCCACATGTACGAGGTAAATTACCTGACAACCACCTAAAAAAAAAAATTACTTCGGCATGTTTTCACGAGCTTAAAAGGGACACAAATATCAGATCTCCTACTCACCCACAAAAAACAATTAAAGGAAAGGTCATGTTGCTTCCTTTTGTTTTCCCTTTTGCTGAAATATTTCCAAGCCCTCTCCAATAGGAAGATCGAGTGTGATTATTAGTTTTTCTGGATAGTTTTCCTTGTTGGTAGGAATTTTTTTCACATGTTACGAGAGTCTCCCTCTTGTGGGGTGATCGAATCCTACTCTCATAAGAAGGTAAGTCCCAAGACATTAACAAATTAAATCCATATTGTCTCACGATTACAAGAGGTGAAATTTAAACCTTCCCTCTTGCAAAGAGTGAACTAAATTCTTTTTATATTAAAGACAATATAATTTTGTCTAATTAAATGACTATATTTTAGATCAGAAAAATCTATCACGGGGAAAAAAATCTTATGGATCTTGTCGTTTGTAAGGAGCACTCGGACATATGCTCTTGCAAGGAGTGAATTAAATTTTACACCTTAAGCCATGAGATCTTTGATGGATGAGAGAGGAAAAAATTACCGGACCCAATGCGGCCTGATTACGTAAGCTTATTATGGGTTAGGGTGATCAAGCTCATAGCATTCCACCTCGACCAGTTGGTGGCCCTGCAAACGCAGCCCAATCGAGACCTACGAAAACTTCACCAGCTCACAGGTAAGATATTCTCGTGTGTATTCCGAACGTCACAAAATTCACCTACGAATGAACGTTGGGGCTCTCGTTACGAGATTTATCCCGACCGAGGTCAAGTCACACCCACGCCGTCAAGATGTCTGCCATGAAACCTTCCCTCCAGGAGCGGGCCAGTGGACAATGAGTGATCCCCACGATCAAGTGGGATACTATTCCGCTAACAACGCCATTGTCGAGACGGAATACCACTGCGTCTCATATAAGTAGGTCTCCAGATAGACCCACGGGGAAGAAAGACACAGAGGAAGGCACACTCACATAGCGATCGAGAAAAAAGGGCATAGAGACCCACGTCGCCAGTAGAGAGAGATCTCCAGAGAGAGAGAGAGAGAGAGAGAGTGCTCTTCACACACTTATGCAGACGACTATCGAAGGAGACTCTAACAAGATAGTAATGAGAGACGTACAGCTCCCCTCTCAATTCTTCCCTTCCTATCTCTCCGAACATTCTATGAGCATCGTCTCCACACCACCGACCCTCCACTCTCTCTCCTCAACTCTCTCTCGACTTTCTTGTACGGTTCTGATTTAAGAATCAAGCCTCACTTTGATATGGGTTTATCCCTGGGTTAGTCCAAAGTTAACCCAGGGATAATCCTTTTTACACTTTGATTGAGAGTTATAGTTAACTAGGTTTAAAAATAGGTTAATCAGGGATTATCCCTAGATTTCAAAACCCACCCCCTTAGGTGGGTTAACCTATGTTATTCTCTCTCTCTCTCTCTATTAATTAATAATGTATCTTTCTCTTCTAGATTAACCTACTACTTATTTAATTAATTAACCTATTTTCAAAGATCGTGAGAATATTTTTTTAATTTTTAGATTTTTAAAATTTTAAAAAGATATATAAATATAATATTTTATTTATCATCGTTACTAGATTAACCTACTACTTATCAAATCACACTAGATTAAAAGTAGATTAACCCACCTCTTTACTACCAGATTGATTACCCTCCTATCAAACTAAAAATGGGTTAACTCCAGATTACTTTAATCAGATTGAGTTAATCCACCTCTAATCTAACTCCATATCAAAACGAGGTCAAAGGGTTATCTCTTGGGATCTCTCTTGGAACTTCTTCTGACGCTCTTTTTAATTGTTGTAAATTTTCTCAAAGTGATCAATTACTCTTTCTCATTAAATAAATCTAAAAAACATAGTACAAGATGAATGAGACGTAGTTTAACCTCTACAATAGACAATTGCAAACAAATAGTGGGGCTGACCGGCCCTTTGATAAACTCTTTTTGCCGTAGAGCTGCAGCCCCGAAGGCTTGAAGTTGGACAGAGCCTGAACTCATCACACGAACTCGAATTATATTTTATAGTTTGTTTCTGAAAAATAGGTAAACAAGTCAGATTTTGGGTTCACTGTATAATCAAATAGAATTGAACTTTAAAAAGGATTTATCGATGAATTATTTATCTGAAGCTGTCGTAAAATTCATCAATAGGTTTAATTTCAAGTTTAGACTCATCAAAATTCAGATAAATATTTTGTAACAAGAAAAAATATGAGCATGTTAATGGATAAACGTACGGATATGATTTGTGCGTGGGCGGGGGGGGGGGGGGGTAACTGGTAGAGTGGTTCCAACTAAACAGGTCAGAGGTCTTTGCTCTGAGAAAAAAAATAATCTTGCTGGTCTGGAGATCCCTTTATTCATCTCATTAATCAGAGCCTCCCGGCGATATGATTACATTTGGAAGAGATTTACGAGTGACGAAGATTTTAATAATTAGAATCTTATATCACCGTGTTTGCAAATACGTCCTAGAAAGAATGGGGGCGCTTTTCGGTGTTCCTGCGCCCTCAATGACCTCGGGGGAAAATCCCTTTGCCACCATCCAACCAAACAGCCGCCGATTAATCTTTGATTCCACCGCCCCCCCCCCCCTCCATCTTAAAAAAAGTTTTTTTACGTGAAAATCATTGTCAGAGATACATTTATAAAAAAATTATTTTTAAAAATATATTAATAAATATATTACTATATAAATTTAAATTATGTAAAAATATTATATTTATTTATAGATATATCATTTTTATCAAAAATTTATAAAAATTTATATTTATACATTATTTTAATTAACCTAGCGATATATCTGTTAATATATTTTTAAAAATATTTTTTACAAATTCATCTCTAATAATAATTTTTATACAGAAACCTCAATATATATATATATATATATATATATATATATAACGTCACGGTATTCCCCAACTTGGCTTGTCCCCCACGGCCAGGCCCACCCCCACACTTGGGCGTCCTCCTCGGGGTCGCACCACCCGAGAGTCCCGGTCAAATCGGTTTTCAATTTCTGAGGGCGTCCCGTTCTCCTCGTCAACATTGACCCTGCTCCTCTCTGACCCAGCATCGGAAGTTAGCCTCCTGAGACGAGGAGCAATGCACCCAACCAATGAATTAAAAGTGGCAATGATCATATATATATATATATATGTATAAATGATCCGCAAGAAAATGAAAATAATCTTATACATTCTTAAATTTTTTTCGAAAACTGGATCTTTATTATTTTCAAGAGGAGAAGACTCTGCATTTTTAGTCATGTTTTAATTGTCTCTAATTAAAATTATAATTCTTGTACAACCCTATAATTTGCATCTTTTTAACCGCCCCTCCCCAAGGAAAAAGGTTTTCCATTTCCCCCATCAGTGAAAATTTAAGCTAAAAAAATGACTTGACCAAAAATTGACCCAGTTCTAAGAGATTATTATCCTAACTTATATTTTTAAAAGGTCAAACAGAGTTAGGTAAGCAGATGGGATTATATTTTGTCAAGTCATGTTTATCAGTGGAATTCGAGAATATTTTCAAAATGTATCATCTTTTTTTTTAATGACCGGGAAGTGTCTGTTGCTGGGTCTCATAAGTAACATAGCGTGACTGTTTGTTATCGGGCAGCGGATCCCAAACCCGGTTCCCCTCCTCTCCTCGTTGGCTTTGGCGCACAGGACATCTTTGACGTCCTCCCTCCGCGGGCAGGGCAGGCGGTCTTCCTCTCGCCGTAGACTGCCCCTGCCCTCGTCTCCTTTGCTTTCCTTCTCAGTTCTCGCAATATTTCACATTTGCCAGCTTCTTCCTCCGTCACGGGGTCCCCCTCCCTCCCTCTTCCGATTCCCCATTACACCTTCTTCCTCCCTATTTCAGGTCCTCCGGTCCCATCCTACTCCCCAGTTCACTTCAGTCGCTTTCCTTCCCCACACACAAGGTTCTCCTCCCTCTTTAGTCGTCTTCTTCCTCTTCTTCTGGCTCCTCTCCTCCTCCTCCTCCTGCTTTCTCTTGTTCTCTTTCTCTGGATGCTCTGCAAGTGCAGCCCTCATCCGCCCCTTCCGATTCACTTCCATGTTGTCAATGCCTTCCTTGCCGGCTCTTCTCCTCCTCTTCTTCCTTATATCCGCTTCTCTTTCCTCGTAGATCCATTCCTCTTCTTCCTCTTCACATGCATGTTGGTTCCGCCTCTCCACTGATTCTAACCTCAAGATCACTTCTTTCCACTTGCTGTTCAAGATTCCGGGATACTCATTTCCCTCTCTCTCTCTCTCTCTCTCTCTCTCTCTCTCGGGTTCAAGCTCTGGTGTGTGTTCGTCTTAGGCCTTTGAGTTGTTCATCTCCTTCTTCGTAAGAATTCTCTCTGTCTCCCCTTCCCTCATGGCGGGTGTGAACGTGCTCTCCTCTCCCGTGAGGACCTTCCAGCAGCCACTCGTCCGCTACCACCCGCCACCGACGCCGCCGCCTCCCTCCTCCGCAGACACCAGCTTCCCCATCCTGGCCATCTCCATCCTCGGCATCCTCACCACGGCTATCCTCCTGGTCAGCTACTACGTGTTCGTCATCAAGTGCTGCCTCAACTGGCGGCGCACCGACGTTCTCGGCCGCCTCTCGAGCTCCCGGTCCCGCCGCCGGCGGTGGCGCGAGGACGACCTCTTCACGGTGTACGCCACCGCCGCGGAGAGGCGCGGCCTCGAGGAGGCGTCGATCCAGGCCATCCCGACCTTTCGATTCAGGAAGGCCGCCGACGGCGGCCGCGAGAAGCGAGGACTCCTCCACGAGTGCGCGGTCTGCCTCAACGAGTTCGAGGACGGGGAGGGGCTCCGGCGGCTGCCCGGCTGCTCCCACGCCTTCCACATCGACTGCATCGACACGTGGCTGCAGAGCAACGCCAACTGCCCCCTCTGCCGCGCCGACATCGCCGCCTCGGCAGACCAGGTCTTCGCCCAGGGCGCCCAACACGACCAGCCCCTCAACCACACCGGCAGCGTGGTCATAGACGTGAGAGACGACGCCGGAGACCCCGCCGGCAGCCTTCCGCAGAGAAGTGACGCTGCCTCGGCGCAGCAGCAGGCGGCGGCGCCCCAGCCTTCCCCGAGGCCGGCGCGGAAGAGGGGGCGGAGACTCCACCACGTCTCGAGCATGGGGGACGAGTGCATCGACGTGAGGGCGGGGAAGGACGAGCAGTTCAGCGGCGTGCAGCCCATAAGGAGGTCCTTCTCCATGGACTCCTCCTGTGACCGGCAGCTCTACCTGGCCGTGCAGGAGATCCTCCTGCATAACCCACATTTCTGCTACCCGCGGGAGATCCCCGGCGGGGAAGGCTGCAGCAGCAGCGGCGCCGGCGGGGGTGTCCTCCCGGCTGCCAGGGTGCGGCGGTCGTTCTTCTCCTTCGGCCGGAGTTCTCGGAGCAGCGCAGTCCTCCCGGTGGCCGTCGAGCCGTAGATTTCGGACTTCGGAGTACTTCTTTCATCAATTTCCTCCTTTTTATTTTCCTTTCTACTTTTTCCCTTCCACTTCCTTTTCTGCCCTTATTCTCTTGTCTCTTGTGATAGAGACGGAGGTAGAGATTTTTAAGATCAGTGAAGAGACTTCCCCAGATACATGACAAATTTTTTAGTGTAAATGCTGATTAATGGTTAATGCAAGTATAAAGTCTAATTCTTAGTCTTGGAAGGATTCCTCTCCCGTCCCTCTCTCTACTTCTCTCTCTCTCTACTTCTCTCTCTCTCTTGTGTTTGTCTGTGATCTCCATGGGTGGCGTGGGGGTGGGGGCTCTTTGGGGAGGCAGAGCACTTTCATTTATGAGGATTCTGGCTTTGCCCAGTGATAATTGAATCACAGTGGTGCAAATAAGACAACTAGACAAGTGACGGGATAA
This sequence comes from Amorphophallus konjac, assembly GCA_022559845.1. Classification (NCBI taxonomy): domain Eukaryota; kingdom Viridiplantae; phylum Streptophyta; class Magnoliopsida; order Alismatales; family Araceae; genus Amorphophallus; species Amorphophallus konjac. The sequence continues at coordinate 226,281,609 of CM040117.1, read as the reverse complement.
CAAACCCAGATGACACGTTTCGTGTTTTGCCGAGTCTTGCCATTGGGGAATGCTTCGGCCCCATCCATATGCTCCAGTCTCTATCACGAATGAAAGGTACATAGAACCGTCACACACTTGGGGTGATTGTTACACCTAAAACCGTTTAATTTTTCTTCACCGTAAGGTTCCCTTCACCGGTTTGTTTCAAGTTTAACACATTTTGATGCAGAAATATTCGAAGAGAGAGAGAGGGGTGGTCACCTCACCATGGCTAGACTAGAAGGACCTTTAACCCACCATTCCGAGGAGTCACCAAAAGTTAGGACACTTAAATCCGGTCAACTTCGAAAGCAGCCCCCCCCCCATCTCTATCACTCTGTGAACGCCATAAATAAAGCTCCACCTTCTTGGACCAAGTATATTGGAACCATTTCCTTTTTTTTTTTTTTTTTAGGATCCCTTCCAAGTCAACACAAGACGTGAACTTTCAGATTTGGCAGGGTGACCCAGTGCAAATTATCTGGGCAGTGATTTGTGGGTATTGTATTAGGATTAGATCTGCTTTGATTTCAGAGGGGATTAGTTTACCAACTAGAATATTAGCACTGGCCGGGTGGTGCCCCTCGGAATCAGCGGGGAACAGCGAGGACGTGCAGGGTTTTGGCTCCGCAAGCATACGGATGTGTGTGGAAGAACGGTCCCGGTGCTCCAAACACAAGGCACCCCCTCTGCTGCCACCCCCAATGCACACGTGACAACGTCCCCCGCACCGTGTGAGGCCAGATAGAAAGCGTATCACCCTGCTTCCCAATTTTAATGATCGAGTTTTGAATAAATGATGGAGATGCATCACAATCTATCTATCTATCTATATAACAAAGAGGATCCATCGGCGGGTGAAATCTAGTGAGTTACATCTAATGAATGCATGCCCTTATAAGTGATGTTCCACCTTGACGACATGTTTTTGGTATTCTTCACCCACCCACATCAACTTGGAAGTTTATCCAATCTTTCAAGAAATGAGATTATGATCTATCTAGATGGGTACATATTGCGCTTGACCGATTAGTAAGGTATCACGTGAGTTGTATATATATATATGTGTGTGTATATATAATGGCAGGGTATGAAATAGGCTATCGAGGACTTGTGGCACCCCTCGATGTGGCTGACACTGCGCGCAGGTCTGGCCAATCTTGTTCCCCTCGTTGAGAACAAATGTTAGGAATCATTAGTTTAGTGAGGAAGGATCCCCCGTGTGTCGAGCTTCAATTGGGTGTGAGCAGGAGGTGATGATATTTTTAGTGCATGCTTGGGTCATATTCTTGCACGAGGCATTTGGGAGCTTCTAAAGTTCTCAGCCGGTTAATTACTCTTATTTGAAACATTAAAATTAATTGAGCCATCTATATGTTTTTTTTTAGTGCTCTTATATATTAGAAAAAAGGGTTAGTAGGGAAGTCTTTCTGACTAGTGTGGCAATCCAATTATTAATCGCATCTACTTCAGCTAACACATTTGCCTTGTTTAAACGAGAAGTTGAAAGCCAGCTAGAGGACTCCAAACACCCACCCACCGTAGAACACCCTTACTGTACTCCTCGCATCACCATCCTTCATGTCCCCAAGGGGGTAAAGATCACTGCAGAAGAACAGTTAGTTGGTTGAGACATGAGAAAAAGTGTCATGGTTTATTTGGTTGAAACATTGATTTTAATATTGATACTTTTGAGGTCCATGATGTTAATGTTAAAATTAATAGTGACACTCTGTGTCACGTTATGAGGAGGAGAAGAGGGAGTTGCGACTTACGAGTGTGGTAACGAGAAAGAACGAAAGAAAAAATGGACCCCTCCAAAGCAACAACCAAATGTCTAATCTCTTTCCTTGATGAAAAACCGTCGGAGGAGGTAAGGCCTAACAAGGCCAAAGCCAACCACTAACCCCCCATCCTATGGAGGCTTCCATGGCTTGATTAAGACACACCATATCCGCATCAGAGAATGACATGCACAACTGGCCAAACCTAATGGGGAAATTGGAAGAGGCATGGAAGTTTGGATCAAATATGGGTTGCTTGCCACTCCACAACGTACATGCTTCTCGTTCTTTTGTATGCGTTATGTGAATGGAAAGGAGGAGCCCACGTATCAGGTACAGGGTGCTCGAAATCAGGAACGTACGTAGTTGGGATTCCTGTGGAGACACACCCACAGCTGTCCCTTTGTGGGGTTTAATCATATCTGCAAATTATGGGAGGGAAGTGACCCTCTGAGGACCCTCCACCTTGCAGAGTCTCAACAGCCCCCACACCAACCAGCCATCAACCTTGTGGATGAGACAACCTAATTTAGTGTGACATATATATATATATATATATATATATATATATATATATATATATATATATATATATATATATATATATATAGAGAGAGAGAGAGAGAGAGAGAGAGAGAGAGAGAGAGAGAGAGAGAGAGAGAGAAATGTTCTCATGAGACCGGTCCCATGATAATTTATCATATGACCGAGATCTAGACCGTTAAATACATGGGGCCGACATATAGGGAGATCATCTCTCATATATTTAAAGGTCCAGATTCTGACACCATAGCAATTTATCATGAGGTCGACCCCATGTGAACATCTCTCTCACACACACACATATATACATATACACACACATATATATATATATATATATATATATATATATATATATATATATATATATATATATATATATATATATATATATATATATATATATATATATATATATATACCATCACAATAACAAAGAGGGAAAATATTTGTTGAGCCTAAGGATCATAACACTTATCATGTACGTCTTTTCATATTATATTCTGTGATAGGATTAGATGATGCATAGAAATAGAATCAACTACCTCTAATTGATGAGAACTCGTGTTGGCTGGTTTCGTTTCTCATGTGATAGTATAAAATAAGACGTGACCCACCAATCACAGCTTCCGAATGAACTTGTAAACTGACTCCGGAGGTCATCTAATGCTAACCCCTTGATTCTCATATAATGTTAGTCGAACCACTTAAAATACAAAATTGTTTCGCCCCCGTAACTGCACGGGGCATCCGACTAATGGAAATATAAATTTGTTCAAATGGTTACGATTGGTAAGTGAGGAGGAGGGTAAATTCAATCGGACCCACATTCGGCCCGGTAACGACCGGCCTATGTCAGAGAGCTCTCGATAAGCGGGCTCAAGAGGTGGACATACGGGTGTGGCCCACTAAGGTGAGGCCCAACCCAAGAGGACATCGGATTCTACAAGGCGAAAGGGTTACGGCCCAGGCGCAGTTCACGCCGGAGAACACTCCGATGACCGACTGTTGCCCCCACGACGTCGGCCTTGACCCCGTAACGGGCGAGCACGTCCCATGAGCGCCGTAAGACTCGCCCAGGGACCGGCCGGCGCCGAGGTTATCGCCCCCCAACAGGAAACTCCCGCCAATGTAGTGGGGGAACGTTACTCCACTAGGCGGACCCTTCCCTCTCAAGGGATGAGCCCCCTCGCTCCAGGGCAACCCATATAAAAGGGACATCGACAGAGGAGAAGATACGGTGGATACTTCTGTCAAAAGAGCTTCCTACTGAGAATAGAGCAACCAGACCTACTACGACGACATAGAGGCTACCCACTACGCCTAGAGAGAAATCTCCTCCTGCACGGCCTTATCATCCAGCGAGCACTCTCCGAGTACCCACTGGGAGCGGCGAGCACGCGTGCAGAGGACCTACACGTCTCTCGGATCAGCTACTACGGGCTCTACTTCTCTCTCACTTTGCTCTTCTCTGTTGCTCATTGATCCCTTGCTGACTTAAGCATCGGAGGGTTGTCCCCTAGGGTAACACCCGGGACTCCTTCTGACGTCTCTTTGGTTTCTTGGTGTTTGCAGGCCTCCACGGGCGCGAGACGACTTCCCCAACAAATAAATAGAGAAGGTGATACATGGTCTAGGAACCATTTTCCTGCCGCTACACTTCTTGGCGCCGTCTGTGGGAATCAGAGCAAAAGGCTATGGCGCCCCGTGGAAGCCTCCACAATGCCAGCAACCGGGGGCGGGGCTCCCACCAGGGACCCAACTCTCGCCAGGGATCGCAGGAAGCTTCTTCCGCTCACCCCCGACAAGAGGTCACCCCAGGTGACCTAGATGAGCTCCGCCTAGAGGTCCGGGCCTTGGCAGAATTATGCTGAGAACTTCGGGACTAGAGGGTAAGGCCCCAGTACGCCACACCCGAACGACAGGAGAACGAAAGAGGCCGGACCGGAGAAAACCTCTGGCAAGTACGGGAGGCATCCCATGCCTCCGTCGCAAGGACCCGACGGTCACGCAGCATACCTGCACCAAAGGTACCCAGCCCACTCCATTCCAACCCATATATGGACCGCCAGCTCCAACGGTTCGACGAGATAGAGGACAAGGTCCGATACCTAGATGACGTCCTCCTGGCTGCCAAGAATCGCGGCCTCATCGACGATGACCTGGACTTCCACGCTCCCTTCTCTAGGGAGACCATGGAAGCCCCCATCCCGCCAAAGCTCCAACTGTCGTCAATCACCTCCTACGACGGCACCACCGACCCGACCGACCACCTGCACGGCTTCGAGTCCCACTTGGTGTTTCACCGGGCCTCGGATACCGTAAAGTGCTTGGCGTTTGTCACGACCCTCCGGGAGAACGCCCGAGCGTGGTTCGAGTCCCTGCCGGCCGAGACGATCTCCTCCTTCCAACAGCTCAAAAAGTTGTTCAAGGATAACTTTGTGGGCTGACGAAAGGTAGCTAAGTCTGCTGTAACCCTGCTTGCTCTCAGGCAGGGGAAAGAAGAGACGCTGTGGGACTTCGTCTCCCGCTTTCGCGCGGAGGCGCTCCGCATTCCCCACCTCGACGTCGGCATCGTCACCACGGCACTCACCCAGGGGACGCGGGACCACATCCTCCGGCGCGGGCTCGGGGTCGAAGCCCCGACGACTCTTCCAGACCTCCTCGCTCTAGCCCAAAAGCATGCACACTGCGAGGAGAACACCGCGGCCTTGCACCGCGCGGTCGGGACTGACCAGCCCGACCGAAAGAGAGCCGCCGACCCACCACGAGAGGGTCGGAGTAAACGGGAGCAACGCGACGGGGACCGCTGTGACCGCTCCGAGAAGGAAAGGGATGGCTACCGCCACTATACGCCCCTGACGGCCCCACCCGACCAGATCTTGATGGAGATCCCCGAGGAGCCATTCCTCAAGTGGCCCCCGTGGATGAAGTTAGATCCGAATTTGAGGAACAAGAAGAAGTACTGTCACTACCATCGAGACCATGGCCACGACACCGCCGACTGCATCAACTTGAGAGATTCCATCGAGGACCTCGTCCGCAGAGGACTCCTCGACAAGTTCCTTGCCAAAGCCGCCGAGAGGCGATAGAAGACACCTCCTCCGATTGACAACCGGCCCAACAGAAAGGAGATCATGATGATCTCTGGGGGGCCCGCCACGGGGGGTGATAGCGCGAGCAGAAGGCGGCGGTACGCAACGGCCATCAACACGCCTGACCAAGGTAACGGCACCCCACAGGAGCTCTCCCCCTCGGGTCATCTAGGAGACCCCATTGTTTTCTCCGAGGATGACTTGGAAGGCGCCACCACCCCCCATTCTGATGCTTTGGTGGTTTCGGCCACCATCAACCAATGTACTGTGCGTCGCATTCTGGTAGATAATGGAAGCGGACCCGACGTTATTATGTATGACTATCTTATACTCATGGGTGTGGATATGTCATGACTCGCGCCATTGCACACACCATTGTACGGGTTCTCCAGCATGACTATCCGCCCGGAAGGGCGTATCTCGCTCCCGATCACGTTTGGAACTGCATCGAAAGAGGTAACCTTCCTCGCCGACTTTACCGTGGTTCGTGCGATGACAGGGTACAATGCTATCATCGATCGAGGGATCCTTGGCACGCTTCGGGACGTCCCTTCTTCCTACCACCAGAAGCTTAAGTTCCTCACCCCCCGAGGGGTAGGGGAAGTCCGAGGTGATCAGAGGGAATCCAGAAGGTGCTACCTTATCTCCACCCGTGATCGACGTCCCAAAGAAATGCCACCGGAGAAGAAGGGGAGGACCGAAGACCCAGGTCCGAGCACGAGCGTGCCGACCGAGGACTTATACCTCATCCAAATTGGGGACGACCCAAGTAGAACACTGAAGATCGGTGCTACCCTAGCCGAGCATGATAAGCAGGCATACGCAAGCTTCCTCAAGGCCAAGCAGGACGTGTTCGCTTGGTCCGAGGATGAACTCCCCGGAATCCCTCCGGAGGTTATCACGCACCAACTTAGATTGGATCCCACTTGTCGCCCGGTACAGCAACGCCGATGGCGCTACAACCCCGAGCGAAGGCCATCATCAGGGAGCAAGTAGGAAAAAAGCTGTGATCCGGGCTACTCAGGCCTACCCAGTATCCAGATTGGGTGGCCAACGTGGTCCTGGTGCCCAAGAGCAACGGGAAGTGGCTGATGTGCGTGGACTACACCGACCTCAACAAGGCCACGCCCAAAGATAGCTTCCCTATGCCGCGGATCGACCAGCTGGTCGACGCTACAGCCGGGCACGAAATGCTAAGCTTCTTCGACGCCTATTCGGGGTACCACCAGATCAGCATGCACAAGCCCGACCAAGACAAGACTGCGTTCGTCACCAACCACGGCCTATATTTCTACACTCGCATGCCGTTTGGACTGAAGAACGCTGGAGCTACATATCAGCGCCTCGTCAACCATATATTCGACTCGTAGATTGGCCGCAACATGGAGGTCTACATCGACGACAAGCTCGTAAAAAGCCTCCGAGCCGCCGAACACCTGCGCGACCTGGCAGAGACCTTCGCCACACTTAGAAGGTACAACATGAAACCCAACCCTGCTAAATATGCATTTGGGGTACGGTCGGGAAAATTTCTAGGTTTCCTTGTCACCCACCGAGGAATCGAGGCCAACCCCGACCAGATCCGAGTAGTGTTAGAGATGAAGCGACTAGGACGGGTGAGGGACGTACAGTGCCTCACCGGAAGCGTCGCCGCCCTGGCTCGGTTCCTATCCCGAGCCGCCGAGCGATGTCTCCCCTTCTTCCGACTGATCAAGCAAGTCAACTTGGCGCCAGAGAAGAAGGGGTGGATCGATTGGGACCAGGAGTGCGAGCTGGCATTCGAAGAGTTCAAACGCTACCTGGCGACCCCTCCTGTCCTCGCCAAACCCCAAAGAGGAGAACATCTGCTCCTGTACCTGTCCGTGACGCCCAGCACCATAAGCGCCGTGCTCACACGGGAGGAAGCGGGAGTCATGAAGCCCGTCTACTACGTTAGTCGAGCACTACAAGGACTAGAGTTCCGGTATTCACGAATTGAAAAGTTCACCCTCGCGCTGATTACGGCTGCTCGTAAGTTACTACCATACTGTAAGGTTCCATACAACACTGTTCGGGCAACGCATCGGATAACAAAAATATATTTACCCGAACCCGGCATGATGGAATCCTAGATCTGTGCTCTAATTGATGTATTAAAATACCCCAACCCTAACTACTGGTTATAGATTTCACCTTGCGCGGAACGACGCTGTCTGCAGTGCCCGATGCAGAATCTCGCGAACACCGAGCCGCACAGAAGTACAGCCTCTAGAACAGATCCACGCGGATCCTCGCGCAGCGACGGTATCCTCCCGGCACGATCTTCCCCAAGATTTCCCCTTCTAGAGAGAGAAAGGGCTTCTAGAGAGAGAGAGCAAGAGGGAGGAAGGGGGGAAGATAAAATCTCTCCTCCTTGTTGTTAATGCTTGATTAAGCCAAGGGGGGAGAGGAGTTCTCGTAAGGCACATATATATAGATTTAGGACCTTTTCAAAAGAGCCCATAAGGACCAAAATTGTATATATGACCTTCCTATTATTATACATATATATTAAGCCATTTTTATACTCCTTTCCAAAAGGAATTCAAGGGAATTAATATATACATTTGTACAATAATAATCTGTCACCCAAGAATCCATTGTATGTGATCCTCTAGGTCCATAGTCACTCTAGTTTAAGGTCCATTAACTTATAATTCTTAATTAGAAGTAAATTAAACTTATTCGCTTCTACTAGAGTCGAATAATAGTTTAATTTATTCCGAACCTTTGATCACGTTGGGTCAAGCAAATCTACGCGATCCTAGAGGACGCCGGATTTAAACCAGCATATCTGGTACCTATAAGTCTACAGTTGCCGCATCGCTATAATCCCTCGCTCCTTCTATGAGCCTGGTTCGATCGAGGGTATGATTTCTGTCAAACCCCATGATTGTGCCATTTGACCATGACCTCCTTAAAGTATATGACGTCTGTACTAAACGAACTCACATGACCCTGGTCAGAGATTTAATGGAGCGTCAGTGTCATGACCCATTAACTATCTGATATATACCTGACAGTGAGCGATCTCCTCTTGACCATTGATGATCTTCACACGTATTCTGAAATGGTTAATGACTCGGCAATTCATGACTTATGGTTAAAGTCACTTAGCCAAGTAATTAAACCATCCCAATCCTTGTGTAAGATCCGATCAATATCTCAGGTCAAAGGACCAACGATGCTACTGAGACAGTTGGATCTTCAGTTGACATTAGGTATAATCAACCATATGAAGATCCAATAGCGGATCAGTTCAATGTACATCCTCCAAGGATATACACTTACACATGTGTGTTGATGCCCCGCACCAATGACCATGAGACTGGTCACTCACACATCATGTGTACTGGTTTAATAGGTAATCAAAGTCCCCGAGTGATTACCCTCCAACCAGGAACAGTTTAAGGTATGTGTCCATGTAAAGTTAGTCTCATGTTCGAGATCCCATCTCGAGTTGACTTTACAACCACATATCCTAGGGACATCGTAAAGTAATATATAATCACATATTTATGCTCAAATATCACTTTGTTAATAATGAGCAAGTTCGTACAACTATTGGGCCCACCCGACCCTAAATTGGCCTGTAGCACACCAATACTAACAATCTTCCACTTGAACTACAGCCAATTGCCCACAATTTTGAGGCACATCTTATCCCGATGGTGCTCAAATACAATCTATGTCAAAGGCTTAGTTAGTGGATCTGCTATGTTATTTTCTGACGGTACACGCTCTACCGCCACATCTCCACGATCAACAATCTCCCGAATAAGGTGGAAGCGTCTCAGAATATGCTTCAACCTTTGGTGAGATCTTGGTTCCTTCGCTTGGGCGATAGCCCTATTATTATCATAAAATAATGAGATGAGAGCTGATATCTCGGGAACTATGCCAAGTTCCAAGATGAATTTCTTCATCCAGATGGCTTCTTTAGCGACTTCAGCCGCAGCAATATATTCTGCCTCCGTCGTCGAGTCTGTAGTCGTATCTTGCTTGGAGCTTCTCCAACTGACTGCGCCTCCATTCAACATGAATACAAATCCAGACATGGATTTGTAGTCATCCGGATCTGATTGGAAACTAGAGTCTGTGTAAGCTCTAAGCTGTAGGTCCTCTCCTCCATAAAGCAGAAAAAGATCCTTAGCCCTTCGCAAGTTCTTAAGGATGCCCTTTACTACCTTCCAGTGCTCTTCGCTTGGATTTAACTGATATCTATTGACAATGCTCAAAGCATTGACAACATTAGGCCGTGTACATAGCATTGCATACATGATTGACCCTATGGCCGAAGCATAGAGTACCTTATTCATGTGTGTCACCTCATCAGATGTTTTAGGGCTCATCCCCTTAGATAAGTAAATTCCATGTCTCATAGGAATGTGACCTCTCTTGGAGTTTTCCATCCTAAACCTTTTGAGGATAGTATCTATGTACATGGATTGGGATAATCCTAGCATCCTTTTAGATCTATCTCGATAGATCCTTATCCCCAGCACATAGGATGTTTCTCCCAAATCCTTCATAGAGAAGGTCTTGGACAACTAAGACTTAGTTGATGTCAACATCCTTACATCATTCCCAATGAGTAAGATGTCATCAACATAAAGGACCAAGAAGGTCACAGAGGTTCCACTGACCTTCTTTTAAACACATGGTTCATCTTCATTCCGAATGAAGTTGAAAGATTTGACAGCCTCATCAAATCTTAAGTTCCAGCTCCGAGATGCTTGCTTCAATCCATAAATGGACATCTGAAGTTTGTATACCTTATTAAGATGAAGCATGGAAGTGAATCATTCAGGATGTACCATGTACACCTCTTCTGACATATTTTCATTCAGAAAAGCTATCTTCACATCTATTTACCAAATCTCATAATCCAGGTATGCAGCAATGGTAAGGAGGATTCTGATTGACTTAACCATGGCCACAGGTGAAAATATCTCGTCATAGTCAATACCTTATCTTTGAAGATACCCTTTTGCCACTAATCTGGCCTTGTATGTGTCAATCTGTCCATCTACAGCGATTTTCCTTTTGAAAATCCACTTGCAGCCGATAGGGACTTTCCCTTCGTGTACATCAACCAAATTCCAAATTTTGTTGGTGTACATGGACTGGATCTCTGACTCCATTGCCTCTTGTCATTTCTCAGAGACCGCACTACGGATCGCCTCTTGGTAGGATTGAGGATCTTCATCCTCATCGATGCATACCTTAGAGGGCCTCTCTGAGACATGTCCAACATATCTCTCAGGTTCTCTTGGTAGTCTACCAGATCTCCGTAGTGTCTGTATTTCACTCTGAATAGGATCAACCGATACAGTCTCATCTAATGAGTTTGTGTCTACGGGTTGTGGTTCTTGGACCTCGTCCAATTCTATTTGGCTCCCATTATCTTTTTTGGAGAAGATATTCTCTTTCTAGAAATACAGCTCTCTTACCCACTAAGACCCTTTACTCAGAAGGGTGATAGAAATAATATCCAAATGTCTCCTTTGAATATCCCACAAATCTACACTTATCGGTTCTAGACTCAAGTTTATCACTATCATTCCTTTTCACATGGGCAGGACACCCCCAAATTTTAATGTGATTAAAATTTGGTTTCCTGCCCTTCCATATCTCATATGGTATAGAAGGAATAGATTTACTTGAGATCCTATTCAGTAAATAGACTACAGTCTCTAAGACATAGCTCCAGAGAGACAAGGGTAGTCCTGACATAGACATCATGGATCGGACCATGTCTAACAAGGTCATGTTTCTCCTTTCGGATACACTATTGTGATGTGGTGTATACGGTGGAGTCCACTGAGAAATAATTCCATTGTCTTTAAGATAAGAAGTGAATTCATGGCTAAGGTATTCACCTCCTCGATCCGATCGAAGAGCCTTAATACTCTTGCCAGTCTGTTTCTCTACTTCATTCTTGTATTCCTTAAACTTCTCAAAGGCTTGTGATTTATGTCTCATTAAATATACATAACCATATCTTGAGAAGTCATCAATAAAAGAAATAAAATAGAGATGACCCCCTTTTGCTTCCATGGATATGGGTCCACACACATCCGAGTGTATGAGCTCGAGAAGGTCAGCAGCCCTTTCACTATGTCCACTAAATGGAGCCTTGGTCATCTTCCCCATGAGACACGACTCACATGTATCAAATGGCTTGTATTCGAATGAATTCAAATACCCATTTGAGTGTAGGTGAGAGACTCTTTTCTCACCTACATGACCAAGCCTGCAATGCCATAGATATGCAGAATTCACTTCATTAGCATTGAAAACCTGCATAACATTAGAACGTGTATCTAATACATAAAGATCATTGACTAATGAACCATTGGCTATAATCAAACCATTATTCATTATAGAGCACCCAGTGCTGTTAAAAGCCGATGTATATCCAACGTTATACAAGCCAGAGATTGAAATAGTGTTCTTAATAATATTAGAACATAATAACAGTCATTCAGCTCCAGAATGACTCCTGAAGGTAAACTAAGGCATGCAGTCCCGACAGCTTTGGCAGAAACTAAAGCTCCATTGCCCATCCTCAGTTCAATCTCCTTTTTACCTAGCCGACTTCTATTTGCTAGCACTTATACAGAATTACAGATATGAGATGCACATCCAGTATCTAATACCCATGATGTGGATTCCATATATGACAAATTAAGGTCTATGACAAAAATACCTTCATTTAGAATTACCTTGTAATTCTTTTTCGAATGCCCTGTTTCCCCGCATCGAAAATATTTGTCTTCTTTTTCATTCTTCTTGCCCTTCCCTTTGTCAACTTTGGCGAGTTGCTTACCCATGGCCTTCTTCTTCCCTTCCCTTTGTCACCTTTGGTGGATATCTGGGTGGTCTTCCTTTTCTTATTGGCCCGGCCAACAATCATTACAGAAGAAGATGGTTTATCTTTCTGCATAGTCCCTTCAGCACTCTTTAACATGTTGAGTATCTCCGGGAGAGCTGCATCAATCATATTCATGTTAAAGTTTATGATGAAGGAAGAAAAGGAATCGAGCAATGACTAGAGTATAAGATCAATGCACAGTTCAAGATCCAACTTGAACCACAGTGCATTGAGTCTCTCAATCCACTCCATCATTTTCAGTACATGAGCCTGTATTGAAGCACCCTCTGACATCCGTGTCCTGAAAAGCCTTTTGGAAATATCATATCTCTCAATCCTGCCCTACTCCCCGAAGAGCGGGCGTAGGTTAAGAAGTATACTTCTACAATCAATCTTTTTGAATTGTCTCTGTAGCTCGGGAGCCATAGAGGCCAGCATGTAACATTGGTCAAGGGAAGAGTCTTCTGACCATTTGGCATAAGTCATCAACTCGCCCTCGTCGGCATCGGGAGCTGGCTCAGAATGAACCGTGTCCAACACGTAAGCTATTTTTTCGGCGGTGAGGACTATGCGTAGATTACGCAGCCAATCCGAGTAGTTTGGTCCAGTCAATCTGTTGGCATCTAAGATGCCGCGGAGGGGGTTGGACGATGACATTGTAATCTGGATAAGAAATAAAAGACAACTTAGCATATGTTCAAATTCTAACTTAGATGTGGCTTTCTATCTTAGTTAGTCCCACTATTTTTTGATCGAACTATATAACTCTCAGTATATAGAATGGGAGATCAGCGGGATCATCCTAGTGGGTCGGAATCCCAACGAGACTGATGTATGACCTTGTGGAAAGCACAACAAGCCATACACCATCTCAAGGGTAGCCAACAAGCACTTGCATCCAATGTAATATCCAATTTCGGCCCCTGAGAAATTATCCCAGTGTGGAAAGCATAACAAGGGATACTCTCGGTTAGATCTAACCACCATTACGATATAGCAATGAGTTCATGATCCGACCCTTGTGGAAAGCACAACAATGTCGGGTTCAATTCCTCACCCCATTGAGGCCTAGCCTTGGGGTTACATCCCGCCTCCAAGCCCATGAACATTGTGGAAAGTATAACAAATCCATGAGTTGAAGACGTTCATTAACCCCATAATGATGGAGGGCCACGACGACTCCTAGAGCCACGCTTACTAGATCTAAAATTAAATCGCGAGGGAATTTGATTTTATCTTGATCTCACCCTAGGTGGTAATATAAATATATCCAATATATTTACCGTACCTAGTAGTTTGCACAAAATAAATGCATCCAATGTAGAAATTAAATCGCAAGTGATCATGGACTTTTTTCCTAATGTTACTAAGACACCCGGCTTGCTTCCGAAGCAGCTGGATCGTCCTCGTAGGGTGTGCTCCGCGCTTTAAACTCCGACGCCGCATCAATTACAACTTTTACACGGCACGCAGGCCGATAAAATTTAAATTACATGTCACTAAAATTCAGAAGTCCTTAGGGCGAGTACAACTGTAAAGAGAGATAGAAGTACATAGGAATTTTAACAGAGAGAGAAAGGAGGTTCACAGACCCCAATTAATTACATTAACTTTGTCCATGATCGCTTGCCAACTCATTCATGTAAAATCAATCAAGGGTTATTTCTGAAAATAATCCTTACTTTTGGATTGAAAAATAGGATGTGCAAATAAAAATAGGCTAGTTTTGTTTAATTTTAAAAATTGAAGTTAGATTAACTAAAATTAAACACATAGCAAGTCAATGCAAGGTAAATAAAGTAAATCATATAAAGAACCATCATTTATAACAGGGGTATGCAAATTTCAATCTGATTCAAATAGGTCAGATAATTGAGATAATTATTTAAATTTAAATTTAAATTTCATTATCAAATAATCAAATTTAAATTTAAATTTAAATATGACAATTATTTAAATTTAAATTCAAACTAAGTATCCAATAATTTTATTTGAAAGTAAATTTAAATAATGTAATTATCCTCAATTGTCATTTTTATAAAATTTAAATTTTGAATTTAATAATTATCTAATAATTAAAAATTCAAATGTTTGAATTTTATACATTTAACTTCAATGAAATTCAAATTCTGAATTTACTAATTATCTAATAATTAAAAAATAAAAATTGAATTTCACAAAATTATCTTCAATTATTACCCTTTTATCTCAAAGTAAATAAAAATTACCTTATCTCATTAAATTCAAAAGTTAAATAAAATTTAACATTTAAATTTTTCTGTTGAGATAACACAATTAATATTTGAGATAATAATAGAATTAATTTAATGAGCATTTATATATATATTTATCATATATATATATACAGGAATTAGCTTAATAAATCACTAAAAGCAATTTTTTTTAATAATAAACAAAAACAAAAAGTCGGCAGCCACCTTTGCGAGCGCGGCCGTCCATGTGGGACGCATGGGCGGACGCACCGGCGCGCGCCCTCACGCGGGCGTCCGCCTGACGGGCGGGCGCACTGCGCCTAAACGTGCCAATTTTTTTTTAAAAAAATTTGCTGCAGATGCCCAACATCCAAGAAGAACAGAAATGTTCAGCACCCCTTTCTTCGAATAACAATTGAAGATTTTAAATTACCCCTAAAACATGATTCTATACGGAGCTAATACATCGATCAGAGCGTCAACCTGGCTTTGATACTAGTGTAAGTTTCCATACAGCACTGTTCGGGCAACACAACGGATAACAAAAATTTATTTACCTAAACCCGGCTTGTTGGAATCCTAGAACTGTGCTCTAATTGATGCATTAAAATACCCCAACCCCTAACTACGGGTTGCAGCTTTCACATTGCGCAGAACGACGTTATCCGCAGTGCCCGATGCAGAATCTCGCGAACACCGAGCCGCATAGAAGTACAGCCTCTAGAACAGATCCACATGGATCCTCGCGCAGCGACGGTATCCTCTAGGCACGATCTTCCCCAAACTTTCCCCTTCTAGAGAGAGAAAGGGCTTCTAGGGAGAGAGAGAGCAAGAGGGAGGAAGGGGGGAAGAGAAAACCTCTCCTCCTTGTTGTTAATACTTGATTAAGCCAAGGGGGGGGGGGGGGGGAGGAGTTCTCGTAAGGCACATATATATAGATTTAGGACCTTTTCAAAAGAGCCCATAAGGACCAAAATTATATATATGACCTTCCTATTATTATACATATGTATTAAGCCCTTTTTATACTCCTTTCCAAAAGGAATTCAAAGGAATTAATATATACATTTGTACAATAATAATCCGTTACCCAAGAATCCATTGTGTGTGATCCTCTAGGCCCATAGTCACTCTAGTTTAAGGTCTATTAACTTCTAATTCCCAATTAGAAGTAAATTAAACTTATTATTCGCTTCTACTAGAGCCGAATAATAGTTTAATTTATTCCGAACCTTTGATCACGTTGGGTCAAGTAAATCCGCGCGATCTTAGAGGACGCCGAGTTTAAACCAGCCTGTCTGGTACCTGTAAGTCTACAGTTGCCGTATCGATATAATCCCTCGCTCTTTCTATGAGTCTGGTTCGATCGAGGGTATGGTTTCTGTCAAACCCCATGATCGTACCATTTGACAATGACCTCCTTAAAGTGTATGACATCCGTACTAAACGAACTCACACAACCCTGGTCAGGGATTTAATGGTGCGTCAGTGGCATGACCCATTAACTGTCTGATATATACCCGACAGTGAGCGATCCCCTCTTGACTATTAATAATCTTCACACGTATCCTGAAATGGTTAATGACTCGGTAATTCATGACTTATGGTTAAAGTCACTTAGCCAAGTAATTAAACCATCCCAGTCCTCGTGTAAGATCAGTTCAATGTCTCAGGTCAAAGGACCAACGATGCTACTGAGACACTTAGATCTTCAGTTGACATTAGGTATAATCAATCATCTGAAGATCCAATAGCGGATCAGTTCAGTGTACATCCTCCAAGGACATACACCTACACATATGTGTTGGTGCCCCGCACCAATGACCATGAGACTGGCACTCACACATCATGTGTACTGGTTTAATAGGTAATCAAAGTCCCCGAGTGATTACCCTCTAACCATGAACAGTTTAAGGTATGTGTCCATGTAAAGTTAGTCTCATGTTCGAGATCCCATCTCGAGTTGACTTTACAACCACATATCATAGGGACATCATAAAGTAATATACAATCACATATTTACGCTCAAATACCACTTTATTAATAATGAACAAGATCGTACAACTATTAGGCCCACCCGACCCTAAATTGACCTGTAGCACACCAATACTAACACATACTTGATGGCTCACCCGATCATCGTCCTCACCGATCAGCCCCTCCGACAAATCCTTCAGAATCCTAATGCTTCCGGAAGGCTGGTCAAGTGGGCTATCGAGTTGGGAGAATTCGACATCAAGTTTCGACCGAGAACAGCGATCAAAGCCTAAGCTCTCGCCAACTTCGTCGCTGAGTGCACCCTACCCGCCGAGGATTCACCCAAGCTATCCTCGGGGCCCACCTGGGAGCTATACGTCGACGGATCTTCCTGCGCTGCGGGTAGCAGCGCAAGATTAGTTTTACTCTCGCCAGAAGGGTTGGAGCTACAATATGCCGTGCGTTTTAACTTCCCAACCACAAACAATGTGGCCGAGTATAAGGCACTCCTCTCTGGGCTACGCATGGCAAAACACCTGGGGGCATCAAGTGTGCGAGCATATAGCGACTCCATGCTCATCGCCAACTAGGTCAGGGGGGAGTTCGAGGCCCGCGACCCCTCCATGATGAAGTCTTAGAGAAGCCCAAGGCGGCGTCAAGCGAGTTCGCCCACTTTGAGGTGGTCGACATCCCACGCGAGGAGAACGTCCAAGCAGACGCTCTCTCCCGCCTAGCGTCAGCCACCGCAATCTCCAGTTCGAGGTCGGTTCTGATAGAGGAATTATCAGCGTTGAGCACAGATGATCTGACGACCCAGGTGAACGCCATCGACTACGAACCCTCCTAGATGGATCCTCTCCTCGATTTCCTCCTTCGGCAACAACTCCCAAGCAACCATGTTGAGGCACGGCGCACACGGTCAAGAGCAGCCCACTTCACCACGGTGGACGGCCGGTTATATCGCCGGTCTCTCTCAGCCCCTCTACTCAAGTGCCTCTTCCCTACGGAGGCCAACCAGGCCATCCAAGAGGTCCATGAAGGACTTTGCGGAAGCCATGTGGGAGGGCGAGCACTCGCGCGAACGCTGATCTGGCAAGGGTATTGGTGGCCCACCCTGCAGCAAGGTTGTCTCAACTATGTTCGGAGGTGTCCCCAATGCTAGAGATATTCCCACCTGCACCACCAGCCAGCTACGCAGCTCCACGCTTTGATGGAGCCTCGCCCATTTGCTCGGTGGGGAGTTGACATATTGGGACCCTTCCCCGAAGCACAAGGGAGAAAGAAGTTCCTCATAGTTGCCATCGACTATTTCACCAAGTGGGTCGAGGCTGAACCATTGGGGAAGATAACAAGCGAAGCAGCTTGGAAGTTTGTGCTGCGAAGCATCATCTGCCAATTCGGGATCCCAAGGGTTCTTACAACCGACAGCAGCAGACAGTTCGCGAGCACTGCCTTTCAGGAAAAGTGCTCGGAGTTGGGGATCTGGAACCACTACACTTCGGTGGGGCACCCCCAAGCCAATGGGTTGATGGAAAATGTCAACCGAACCCTCCTCCACGGCATCAAGACCCGCCTGGACCAAGCAGGTGACTCATGGATTGACTCGATCCCTAGCATTCTATGGGCCCACCGGACCACCGCGACAGTTGCCACCGGAGAGACACCTTTTCATCTCGCCTACGGAGCTGAGGCGGTGGTATCGGTAGAGATATCCAACCCCTCGCTACTTGTGGGACACTTTGATGAGGTCAGGAACAACCAAGCGATGCGGGAGAACTTGGACCTGCTCGAAGAAGATAGAACACGCCCTCAAGTAAAGCTCACGGCGTACCAACAGAAACTGGCCAAAAACTACAATGCTCGGGTCAAGGAACGACACTTCTTCCCAGGAGATTTGGTTTTACTGCGAGCAAGCGTGGCTGACCCAAGGGGCGCCGCGGGAAAACTCGCACCAAATTGGGAAGGCCCGTACAGAGTAGCGGAAACACTCGGTAAAGGAGCGTACCGGCTAGTGACACTGGGGGGGGAGAGGTACCCCAGACGTGGAATTCCGTCCACCTCAGAAAATTCTTTCAGCAGAACCGTCACTAGCCTTACTCCACTAAGGCAAGCTGCCCACACACCCCGAGAAGGTAGCCTAAGGGTTTCCTAGAGGCGAGCACCGCTCCCCTCAAAAATGAGAAGGTAGCCTAAGGATTTCCTAGAGGCGAGCACCGCTCCCCTCTAAAATGAGAAGGTAGCCTAAATGTTTCCTATAGGCGAGCACTGCTCCCCTCAAGAACGAGAAGATAGCCTAAGGGTTTCCTAGAGGCGAGCACCACTCCCCTCGAAAACGAGAAGGTAGCCTGAGGGTTTCCTAGAGGCGAGCATTGCTCCCCTCGAGAACGAAAAGATAGCCTAAGGGTTTCCTAGAGGCGAGCACTGCTCCCCTCGAGAACGAGAAGGTAGCCTAAGGGTTTCCTCGAAGCGAGCATCGCTCCCCTTGAAAATGAGAAGGTAACCTAAGGGTTTCCTAGAGGTGAGCACCGCTCCCCTTGGAAACGACGGCAGCAAGCAAATGGAGGGCACAAGCATGGCAAGGATACGCGCATAGAAGGGTGACCAGAAACACGTCATGCGAAAAGCTCCCATTGAAAGGTACACAACAGTATCAACTCAAAATAAAGAATTTATATTTCTTTAGTCAAGATACAAGCTGTCAGAAAATCGGCAAGTAACCCTCACGCGGGCAACATACAAGTACATAGAGAGACAAGACGTGCTCGGTTATGGTGATGTACAACTCCAGCAGTTCACTTCTCGGGCACCGTCTTCTGCCAACAACCTTGATGAGCCCCTGGGTGGACACCTAGAACCCCTTCTTTTTGTTCTGTGGAAGGGTGCCAAGAGCGAAGCCACCTATGCCAGAGAAGAGGGACAAAACCCCCTAGACCGACAAAGGGCTTCACTGGTAGAAAACCCGCACCAGGAAAATTAGGCCGGTTACTCTGGCCACCTCTGGTTGAACGGGGGGCAGTGGAGCAACAAGGCCCACCCGTTACAGGGAACCAGCAGGCCTACGCAACCCCGCCAACGGCGGGCACTGGAGCAATGAGGCCCCCACATTATGGAGGCCGGTGCAATACACTGGCAATGCCTGCAAACTGGAGAGCAAGCCTCGCTACCCCGCCTGCAGCCATCTTCAAGCGGAAGAGTCTTCCTCTCAACTTGGGAAGATACTTCCACCCTGGCTCGCCAAGTGGAAGAAGGGAAAACAGCTCCCGCACCTTTAGACCCTCCGTCCCGACAGAAGGAAAACGCTCTAGCAACAGGAAACATCTCGTCGTGCACCTGCAAGCAAAGGAGGAGCAGTTATGTACCACAAGGGCAAGATAAACAATAAAGGAGTCGAGGCTAGCTAGCAAGAGAGGCAAGTACAGGGAGATCCCTCGTCACCCTAGGGACGAAACCTAGCCGGTTCAAGGAGTAGGACCCCCTTGCCGGCATACAAGTAATTGACCTCAGCCAAGGCCTCGTGCCAGCCATCCATGTACCCAAGCTGGTACTGCTCAGAGGCATGGCCTCCCTCTCTGGGCACGGGCCATGGCGCCGGGGCAGGGCCCGTCCGGAGGACCAAAGGTTGACGGTGAGCCTGCGAAAATTCGTCATCCGACGAAGTGTCAGACTCACCAAACGACATCCCGCGGAAGGGCCCTCTCCTCACAACTCACCCAGTGTGAGATGGACGTAAACACACTGAGGGGTCACTATTTATAAGTGGAAGCGAAGTTCCCAGAAGTAAGAGGACTCCTACCGCCTCAATCAAATCCATAGAAACCAAAGCGATGGATCTCGAAAGTCGTGCCCTTCAGAGTCCCCATCAAGAACATCGCTTCGTATCCCCAGAGGATCTCACCGCAGTTTGGAAAGAGGGAAATACACTGAAGAAATCTCAAGATTTGCAAACAAAAGGAAGGCTTCCATTCCAAAGCAAGGAAATTACAAAAGAAGGCTACCGCCTTGGAAAGTGCAGGTATAAAGTAACAAAAGAAAAGACAGCAAGGGGCATCCTCTCAAGGACATGCCCCAGTTACATCATCGCGTGCCGTGGGTTCTGCAGGCGCACATGCAACAGCAACACCAGGAGAAGGTAGCTCGTCGACCAAGTCCACCACGGCAACGTCGGCGGGTGCTCACTCACCCGCGCTCGACATCGACCTCCCAGCGCCCGCCTCTACGGTGTCGGGCCCCTCCTCTCCGTCATCAGCATCCGAGCCGTAAGGAGTTGAAGGAGGAGGGAGGACCGGGGCCGCAAGGCCAAGATTCTCCGATGTGGCCTTCACATTAGCACTCCAGCCCTCCCGAAAGCCACTGTCACGGGCCGGCCCGTAGAACTCCAAGGCCGCCTCCGTCAGCTCGTCCCGGTAAGCCGAAGAGGATCGGAAGTTCTCCACATCTTCCTCGCCAACCGAGGATAGGGACGAACGCAGCTTGGCGAGCTCTGCCTCGGCCTCTTGGGCACGGGCCTCCATAGCTCGGACCTCCGCCTCCGACTTAGCTGCTCGCTCCCCAGCGGCGTCGGCCCGCTCCCAAAAGGAGTCCCGATCGCGCTACATGCCGGTGAGAGCTAACCCTAGTTGAGCCAGCTGTTCTTGGAGTCCGGCGTTAGCAGCCCCAGACCCCTTCAAACCCTCTTCGGCTCCCACCTAAAGGGCCCGACTGGCCTCCAACTCGCGGACGAGATCGATGAAGTGGTGCCTCCACAACCTGAGGGCACTAACGACCAGACACGCGCTCCTCGCTGCGACGGCCGTCAACTCCTTTGTGATCTCCGGGCCAAACTCCCCAACATGCTCATGTCAGCGAGCACTCTGCACCATGAGGTCAACGACAGTCACGACCCTGGGCAGCCCCGTCGTCAAGTCCTCGGGCTGTGAGGACTGACCACGTGAAGGGACCCTCAGTGGGGGGAGAGAACCAACTTCGGCAGTAGCTAGAGCTTTGCCTCTTTCGCACCCCCACCCTCCGGAGGCGGGCATCAGAACAGGAGCTGCCGGCGCCTCAGATGATGGCGGCGGAGGAACACTAGGGGGAGGCGCCCCAGATAAAGAAGGAGGTGGGACATGACTCCTGGCCGGGGTAGAATCTGTCCCTCTCTTCCTCGGCCGGCAACGACTGTCCATCTCTGCCAGCTCGTCATCAGTCAGAAGGGCTCAACTACCGCCAGCCATGGCGAGCTCTTCACCGGCTGCACTAGAGGTGGCTTCGGGATAACTCCGTCGAAGGCTAGGTCCTCCGCTGGCCACTGATGCTTCAGGCGAGCGTATTAGAGGAATGCCGACCGGAATGGGATACGGCAGCCTTCCCGGGGCGAACGTTGTAAGGTTTCGCACAGCACCTACGGGCGACGCAGCGGATAACAAAAATTTCATTTGTCCGATCATGGTGTTATGGAAAGCTTAATTTGTGCTCTAATCGGTGTTTCTAATACCCTAATTACGGGTTGCGTGTTTCACCTTGCGCGGAACAATGCTGTCTGCTAAGCCCGATGCAGAGAAATCGAGCCGCACAGCTGTACGGCCTCTAGAGCAGGTCCACACGGACCCTTGCGCAGCGACGGTACCTCCCCGGCACAACTTTCCCCGGCTCTAACACCTTCTGGAGAGAGAGAGAGCAAGGGGAAGAAAGGGGGAGGCTAATCCTCTCCTTAATGCTTAATGCTTGATTAGCATTAAGGGGGGGTTGGTAGGAGAAGCCAAGAGTTCGAATGAACTCACGTAGGTTGGCTATATATAGAGTTTTAGCCCTTTTCAAAATACCTCCAAAGGACCAAAATTGTATATATGACCTTTTCATTATTATACACATGTATTAAGCCCCATTTACACTCCTTTCCAAAAGGAATCAAAGGGAATTAATACATACACCTGTATAATAATTATCCGTCACCCAAGAATCCATTGTGTGTGATCCTCTAGGTCCATAGTCACTCTAGTTTAAGGCCCATTAACTTCTAATTCCTAATTAGAAGTAAATTAAACGTATTATTCGTTTCTACAAGAGTCGAATAATAGTTTAATTCATTCCGAACCTTCGATCACATTGGGTCAAGCAAATCCGCGTGATCCTAGAGGACGCTGGGTTAAAAAACCAGCATGTCTGGAACCTGTAAGTCCACAGTTACCGCATCGATATAATCCCTCGCTCCTTCTATGAGTCTGGTACGATCGAGGGTATGGTTTCTGTCAAACCCCATGATCGTGCCATTTGACTATGACCTCCTTAAAGTGTATGACGTCCGTTCTAAACGAACTCACACGACCCTGGCCAGGGATTTAACGGAGCGTCAATGTCATGACCCATTAACTGTCTGATATATACCCGACAGTGAGCGATCCCTTCTTGACCATTGACGATCTTCACACGTATCCTGGAGTGGTTAACGACTCGGCAACTCATGACTTATGGTTAAAGTCACTTAGCCAAGTAATTAAATCATTCCAGTCCTCGTGTAAGATCCGATCAATGCCTCAGGTCAAATGACCAACGATGCTACTGTGACCGTTGGATCTTCAGTTGACATTAGGTATAATCAACCATCTGAAGATCCAATAGCGGATCAGTTCAGTTCACATCCTCCAAGGACATACACCTACACATATGTGTTGGTGCCCCGCACCAATGACTATGAGACTGGTCACTGACACATCATGTGTACTGGTTTAATAGGTAATCAAAGTCCCCGAGTGATTACCCTCCAACCAGGAACCGTTTAAGGTATGTGTTCATGTAAAGTAAGTCTCATGTTCGAGATCTCATCTCGAGCTGACTTTACAACCACATATCCTAGGGACAACGTAAAGTAACACAATCGTATATTTACGCTCAAACACCACTTTATTAATGAACAAGATCGTACAACTATTGGGCCTACCCGACCCGAAATTGGCCTGTAGCACACCAACACTAACAATCTCCCACTTGAACTACAGCCAATTGCCCACAACTTTGAGGCCCATCTTATCCCGATGACGCTCAAATACAGTCTGTGTCAAAGGCTTAGTCAGTGGATCTGCTATGTTGTCTTCTGACAGTACACGCTCTACCATCACATCTCCACGATCAACAATCTCCCGAATAAGGTGAAAGCGCCTGAGAATATGCTTTGACCTTTGGTGAGATCTCGGTTCCTTCGCCTGGGCGATGGCCCCATTATTATCATAAAATAATGGGATGGGAGCTGATATCTCAGGAACTACGCCAAGTTCCAAGATGAATTTCTTCATCCAGACGGCTTCCTTAGCAGCTTCAGCTGCAGCAATATATTCCTCCTCCGTCGTCGAGTCTGCAGTCGTGTCTTGCTTGGAGCTTCTCCAACTGACTGCCCCTCCATTCAACATGAATACAAATCCAGACATGGATTTGCAGTCATCTGGATCTGACTGGAAACTAGAATCTGTGTAAGCTCTAAGCTGTAGGTCCTCTCCTCCATAAAGCAGAAAAAGATCCTTAGCCCTTCGCAGGTACTTCAGGATACCATTTACTGCCTTCCAGTGCTCTTCGCCTGGATTTGCCTGATATCTACTGACAATGCTTAAAGCATTGGCAACATCAGGTCGTGTACATAGCATTGCATACATGATTGACCCTATCGCCGAAGCATAGGGTACCTTATTCATGTGTGCCACCTCCTCAGAAGTTTTAGGACTCATCCCCTTGGATAGGCAAATTCCATGTCTCATGGGAATGAGACCTCTCTTGGAATTTTTCATCCTAAACCTTTTGAGGATAGTGTCTATGTACATGGATTGGGATAATCCTAGCATCCTTTTAGATCTATCTCGATAGATCCTTATGCCCAGCACATAGGATGCTTCTCCCAAATCCTTCATGGAGAAGGTCTTGGACAACCAAGACTTAGTTGATGTCAACATCTCTACATCATTCCCAACGAGTAAGATGTCATCAACATAAAGGACCAAGAAGGTCACAGAGCTCCCACTGACCTTCTTGTAAACACAGGGTTCATCTTCATTCCGAATGAAGCTAAAAGATTTGACAGCCTCGTCAAATCTTAAGTTCCAGCTTCTAGATACCTACTTTAATCCATAAATGGACCTTTGAAGTTTGCATACCTTCTTAAGATGTAGCTTGGAGGTGAATCCCTCAGGCTGTACCATGTACACCTCTTCTGACAGGTTTCCATTAAGAAAAGATGTCTTCACATCTATTTGCCAGATCTCATAATCCAGGTATGCAGCAATGGCAAGGAGGATTCTGATTGACTTAACCATGGCTACCGGCGAAAACGTCTCGTCATAGTCAATGCCTTGCCTTTGACGATATCCTTTCGCCACTAGTCTAGCCTTGTATGTGTCAACCTGTCCATCTGCACCCATTTTCCTTTTGAAAATCCATTTGCAACCGATAGGGACCTTCCCTTCGGGTACATCAACTAAGTTCCAAACTTTGTTGGTGTACATGGACTGGATCTCTAAATCCATTACCTCTTGCCATTTCTCGGAGTCTACACTACGGATCGCCTCCTGGTACGACTGAGGATCATCATCCTCATCGATACATACCTTAGAGGACCCCTCTGAGACATGTCCAACATATCTCTCAGGTTCTCTCGGTAGTCTACCAGATCTCCGTAGTGTCAGTGTTTCACCTTGAATAGGATCAACCGATACAGTCTCATCTAATGAGTGTGTGTCTATGGGTTGTGGTTCTTGGACCTCGTCCAATTCTATCTGGCTCCCACTGTTTTTCTGGAGTAGATATTCTCTTTCCAGAAATACAGCTCTCTTGGCCACTAAGACCCTTTGCTCAGAAGGGTGATAGAAATAATATCCAAACGTCTCCTTTGGATATCCCACAAACCTACACTTATCGGTTCTTGACTCAAGCTTATCACTCTCGTTCTTCTTTACATGAGCAAGACACCCCCAAATTTTAATGTGATTAAAATTTGATTTTCTGCCCTTCCATATCTCATATGGTATAGAAGGAACTGATTTACTTGAGATCCTATTCAATAAATAAGCCGCAGTCTCTAACGCATAGCCCTAGAGAGACAAGGGTAGTCCTGACATAGACATCATGGATCGGACCATGTCTAACAAGGTCCTGTTTCTCCTCTCGGATACACCATTATGCTGTGGTGTGTACGGTGGAGTCCACTGAGAAACTATTCCATGGTCTTTAAGATAAGAAGTGAATTCATGGCTTAAGTATTCACCTCCACGATCCAATCGAAGAGCCTTAATACTTTTGCCAGTCTGTTTCTCTACTTCATTCTTATATTCCTTAAACTTCTCAAAGGCTTATGACTTATGTCTCATTAAATACACATAGCCATATCTAGAGAAGTCATCAATAAAAGAAATGAAATAGAGGTAATCCCCTTTTGCTTCTATGGACATGGGTCCACACACATCCGAGTGTATGAGCTCGA
Source organism: Amorphophallus konjac (assembly GCA_022559845.1). Classification (NCBI taxonomy): domain Eukaryota; kingdom Viridiplantae; phylum Streptophyta; class Magnoliopsida; order Alismatales; family Araceae; genus Amorphophallus; species Amorphophallus konjac. The sequence goes on along the minus strand of CM040117.1, from coordinate 226,255,645 downwards.
GAATGTCAACAACCCTCTCACCATGTCCACCAAAGGGAGCATTGGTCATTTTCTCCATGAGACACGACTCACAGGTATCAAATGACTTGTATTCGAACGAATTCAAATACCCATTTGAGTGTAAGTGAGAGACTCTTTTCTCACCTACATGACCAAGTCTGCAATGCCATAGATATGCAGAATTCACTTCATCAGCATTGAAAATTTGCATAATATTAGAACGTGTATCTAATACATAAAGGCCATTGACTAATGAACCATTGGCTATTATAGAGCACCCAGTGCTATTAAAAGTCAATGTATATCCAATGTTATACAAACCAGAGATTAAAATAATGTTCTTAATAATATTAGGAACATAATAACAGTCATTCAGCTCCAAAATGACTCCTGAAGGTAAACTGAGGCGTGCAGTCCCGACAGTTTTGGCAGCAACTAAAGCTCCGTTGCCCATCCTCAGTTCAATCTCCTTTTTGCCCAATCGCCTTCTATTTGCCAACACCTGCACAGAATTACAGATATGAGATGCACATCCAGTATCCAATACCCATGATGTGGATTCCATATATGACAAATTAAGGTCTATGACAAAAATACCTTCATTTAGAATTGCCTTGCAATTCCTTTTCCAATGCCCAGTTTCCCCGCATCGAAAACATTTGTCTTCCATGTCATTCTTCTTGCCCTTCCCTTTGTCTACTTTGGCGAGTTGCTTACCCGTGGCCTTTTTCTTTCCCTTCCCTTTATTACTTGTTGTGGATATTTGAGAGGCCGTCCTTTTCTTGTTGGCCCGGTCAACAACCATTACAGACGAAGATGGTTTATCTTTCTGCATAGTTCCTTCAGCACTCTTTAACATATTGAGCAGCTCCGGGAGAGTTACATCAATTCTATTCATGTTAAAGTTTATGATGAAGGAAGAAAAAGAATCGGGCAATGATTGGAGTATAAGATCAATGCACAGTTCAAGATCTAACTTGAACCCCAGTGCATTGAGTCTCTCTATCCACTCCATCATTTTCAGTACATGAGCATGTACTGAAGAACCCTCAGGCATCCGTGTCCTGAAAAGTCTCTTGGAGATGTCATACCACTCAATCCTACCCTGCTCCCCGAAGAGCTGGCGTAGATTGAGAAGTATACTTCTACAATCAGTCTTTTCAAATTACCTCTGTAGCTCGGGAGCCATAGAGGCCAACATGTAACATTGGACAAGGGAGGAGTCCTCAGACAACTTGGCATTGTTGAATCCCTATGGTTTTGGTGATGGTTTTGATGATGTCTCACACTATAAATCAATCCTCTATGTTTAGATTAATGTTGTTTCATCATGTGAGTAAATACAGTTTATTTGGTTGTCAGATAAGCATGCTATTATGATTTTATCTACACTTTGCTTAGCTGGTTTTGACAGCAGTGGGTTGACCCAACCTTGCTGATGCGTCGACTCATCTGTTCTTTGGGATAACTCCTTCAAGTCTGTACATCGGGTACTTTCTAACTGAAGTCTACACACTGGCATTAGAATTTCAAGTCTGTACACTGCCCGACCAACTAAGTCTGCACTTTACAAAAATTAGTTCAGCTCAACCCTATACATCCTTCCAATCCTTAACTCTATACATTGGAGTGTCAAGCTTAATGTCTATACATCGTCTCGTGTTTGCAAAGTCTGAACAACGTCCGTTGTCAAGACTCCTTGAAGTCTGTACATCGGACTGCTTCTTTTGAAGTCTACACCTTGGCTCGTTCTCTTCTGTAAAGTATGTTCATTAGACTGTGGCAAAGTCTATACATTCGGCTCCTTGGGCAAAGTCTATACATCGAATAGTCTGCACATTGCCTTCAGCCCAAGTGCTCAAAGCCAAGTCTATACAACGCCAACCCAACACATTGAACAGCTCTCCATGTCCATACACTAGACTTCATTTCTCTAAAGTCTATTCATTGTTGTTTGAATTGCAAGTCCATACACTGGAAACTCCTCATTTGATTGAGTCTGTACATTGAGCTCAACGTTAACACTAAGTCTATACACTTCTTTCTTGTTGTTGAAGGGAGCAGGGTCGACGCCTGAAGCTTAAAGCGTCCACGCATCAGTAGACGAAGCTTTCACGATGTCTTCTATTGCGTTAACGCCACAAGCAAGCAGCATCGACGCAGCAATTAAAGTAGCAGAGACTCTTACAAGCGATGAAGCCTTCACGAAATCTTCCACTGCGTCAACGCCATCAACAAGCAGCGTCGACGCAGCGGCTTAAGAGATGCCAGTATAGAAATGTACACGTTTGTGCGTCAACGCCACCAACTGGCAGCGTCGACGCAGCAGTCCAAGAAAAGGACGACTTATCTCTGGCTGCCTTCAAAACGTCAACGCAATATGCTGATAACGTCGACGCAGCTCGCCTATCTGTTGAAGACTTGAACACTGGACTGCCGATACTGTTGCGTCAACGCAATAGGCTGATGGAGTCGACGCAACGGTTAAGAAGTTTGAAGATTTCTGATGACTGCGTCAACTCTTTGGAGCAAGTGAGTTGATGCCATCTACCTCCAGTTGCTGAACGTACTGGTGCTGGGCACGTGATCCGAGGATAAGGAAAATGCCCAGATGAGGACACGTGGTCTGACAGCCTGATGGATGCTGCCACGTAGTCCGAACTCTTAGGGCGGGAATTGTGGAAGCCACACGCACCCTGCTGCTGCTCCAGGTATAAAATGGAGCCTTCGTCTTAAGATGAAGGTCGATCGAAGAAGAAGCCTGGAGAGCATATACGTCCTTCGATCCAGAAAAGGAAAGAAAAGTGCAGAGAGAAAGAAAGAGAAAAGAAAAGTGCAGAGAGAAAGAAAGAGAAAGGAAAAGAGCAGAGAGTTCAATATCTGAGAGGAGTTTGGTCGAGAGAGAGAGAGAGAGAGTGTGCTGATTGATGAATTGCTTCATTTGAAGCTACATTTGTATTGGGTTTCAGAACCGATTCCTTCTCATTATTTTTCGTTTTCCACTTTACTTTCGTTTATTTTTTCGTCCTTCTATTCTGATCTGAATTGTTGTCCCTCCGGTGTGTGGAGGAAGGGAGTATTACTCCAGTTTCTCTCTGTGTTGCAGAGGAAGAGAGATCGGTGATCTCTGGTGGTGTTAGTGACTGGCTGTCATTAACAGTTTCCCTCCGGTGTGTGGAGGAAGGGAGAGGATTCTCCGGTTGTGTTCTAGCTGGGAGCTAGAATAGGTTTCAGGTTCTGTGGGTAGCAGAACTTGATTGAGGGATTTGTTTCCCTTGGTGTTCAAGCTGTGTGGCAGCACGTTGTTCGCAGACTGAGTCTGCATTGATCTAGCATCGTCTAGTGAAATCCTCACTCTAGTTGGAGTGAGGGGTGGATGTAGATTGCGGACTGCAATCGAACCACCTAAAAAACTGAGTGCCTCCTCTGTGGTTTGCTATTGTTCTCTACGCTCTTCATCTGCTCGGCTCTTTGCTTCCATGTGATTCGCTCTTCATTCTCATTTACATCCCTCTGTGTATGGTTTAAGGAGGTGCGTTAGCAGTAGAAAATATATTCCGCTTATGTTTCTACAAATTGGGAGTGATCTATTCATCCCCCCCCTTCTATATCACTCTTGCTGCGCTAACACTTGGTATCAGAGCAGGTTTACGCCATGTGGACGAACGGTCAAGGAAGTGGTGGTGGTCCTAGAACCTTCATGGCCGAAGGTCAATCCATTAGTCGCCCTCCTTATTTCGATGGTAGTAACTATCTGTTTTGGAAGAACAGGATGGAAGTGTTCATCAGAGCTCAGAGTCATAAATTGTGGAGAGTAATCACGGTGGGGCCATATGAGCTGCCACCAAACGAGGAAGCTTGGACAGATGATCATGTGAAGCTCTCGTCACTCAACTGGACGGCGCTGAACATAATCCAGTGTGCTGTTCACCCAGAGGAATATGCTCGTATATCTGCATACAGAACTGCCAAGCGAATGTGGGATGAGCTGCAATTGATCTATGAAGGTACAGCTCAAGTGAAAGCCTCGAAGGTAAACCTCTACACTTCTAAGTATGAAATGTTTAAGATGAATGCAGATGAGAATATAACCGAAATGTATGCCAGGTTATCCTTGATCACTAACACTCTTAAAGGGCTAGGGAAGGATCTTGCTGAGGCAGATATAGTCAGGAAAATCCTTAGATCTTTATCCCCGGCATGGCACACTAAGGCCATTGTGATTGAGGAGTCAAAAGATTTGACTGTCTTAACTGTGAATGAACTCATAGGATCCCTGATGACCTATGAGATGAATTTCCAAGGAGGTGGAGAAGTAAGTGAGAGGAAGGGTAAAAATGTAGCTCTAAGAGCTTCCCGCAACAAGGGTAGTAACAGTGGGAGCAGCAGCAGTAGCCCCGAGTCTGAGTCTAAGCTTGAAGGTTTATCAAATCTCGATCAGGAGGAGCAGGCAATGCTCACTAGACAGTTCAAAAAAATTTTGAAGAAAAAGGGAAAGACCTTTAGGAAGAAGAAGCCACAACCCTTTAACAAGAATGCTGAATTTATCAGTTACAGGGATAGAAATCCTAAGAAACTGACTTGTTTTAACTGTAACAAACAGGGACACATGAGAGGCGAATGCCCAGACCTCCAGAAGAAGGGTCCCTATCTTCAGAAGAAAAACATAAAGGTGCAGAAGAAGAAGAAGCCACAGGCGATGGTCTGCACATGGAGCGACGAAGAAGAAGATCCCGAAGATGCTTCATCAGAAGAATATGAAGATGGAATTTGCCTTATGGCAAACAGTGAAGAGGAGGTAATAAACGTTTTTGAAAATTTCTCAATTGATGACTGGGAGGATGCTTATGGTGATTTGTTAGATAAATTTAATTCTCTTAGCAAAGAGCACAGAGTTCTGAAAAGAAAATTTAACACAAATATTGAAGAACAAACTCTGGTCTGTGAGGAAAATGAAAAGCTAAAAGAACAACTAGAAGAAATGACCTCACTAAGGAAAGAGAATGATAAGCTTAAGGGAGAAATTCAAGAAAGTCAAAAACAGCTCAATGAATGCAAAACTAAAATTGAAGAAAGCATGAATGAAATTAGAGTGAATTCAGAGAAATATGAAGCTGTGAAGAAAGTAAATGTTGAACTCCTAAAGAATTCTGAGTTTCTTCAAAAGGAGCAGGAAGACAAACAGAAAGTCTTAGAAAAGTTTGTCCAAGGAAAGACTAGCCTAGATGCTATACTAGGGACTAGGGTCAATTTCAATAAGGAAGGTCTAGGCTATGACCCAACCAACAAGAGACCCTTGCAATTCAAGACCATCACCTTCTGTCCAGAGAAGGGAAAAGAAAAGCTGGACACACCATCCAGCTCAAACAGCTCTAAGGAAACTCAAAGTCCTAAAGAAAACACAAAAATCAGTACTGGACAACCATTTAAGATTGGAATGAACTTTATGAAGAATAACATTAAGTCCATACACCAGAACACAAATGGTAGCTGGACCAAGAAAACAAATCAGAATAAGAGCTGGAATTATAACAATCAGATGGGTCTAAACAAGACCTACTGGAGGAATAACTTTCATGGTCAAAGATATGCCAATCAACAAGCCTACAGGAAATTTCCTAGGAATAGGAAGACCAATGAAAGGAATAGAACTCACTTCTCCAGTTCAGCTGGATTGAACTTTAATAAACCAGAAAGGAAGGTGCCAGAGAAAACCATGCTGAAACAAATCTGGATACATAAACACTTGATCAGAGATTTAAACAATGTCCTTGGACCCAACTCATCTTGGGTTCCAAATCACTCTGCTTGATATACTTGTGTAGGTCGGCCTGGCAGCTGAAGACAACAAGTGGTATCTCGACAGTGGCTGCTCCAGGCATATGACAGGAGACCGATCCAAGTTCAGCAAGATAGAGATGAAGCCAGGAGGTCTGATCAAGTTTGGAGGAAAGAACAAAGGTAAAATAATTGGAGCTGGCACTGTAGGTAAGTCTTCCAAAAATTTCATTGAAAAAGTATTACTTGTGGAAGGGCTACAACACAACCTGATTAGCATTAACCAATTATGTGACAGGGGTCACAGGGTTGTATTTGATGATAGCTCATGTAAAATCCTTGAAACAAATTCTGACATGGTTAAATTTGTAGCCAACAGGATTAATAATGTCTACATTGTAGACTTAGATGAGAAATCTGAATCCACTATTTGTTTATCTGCCAATTCTGAAAATGATGCCTTTGAATGGCATAGACGTCTAGGTCATGCTAGCTTTTCAACTTTAAATAAATTGGTCAAGCATGATTTAGTTAGAGGCATGCCTAGAATTAAATTCAACTCTATATCAAAAGCATGTGATGCCTGTGCTCTAGGCAAACAGACCAGAAATTCTTTCAAATTAAGATCTGAGCCATTGTCTTCTAGACCAATGGAACTCCTTCATATGGATCTTTTCGGTCCAACTAGAACTCAGAGTCTTAATGGTAACAGGTTTGGCTATGTCATCATAGATGACTTCTCTAGGTACTCATGGATATTTTTCTTAGCAAATAAGAGTGATGCATTTCAAAAGTTTAATCTATTTTTCAATAAGGTCAAACAAGAAGGAAAGTTCAAGGTTAGTTCTATTCAATCTGATCATGGAGGTGAGTTTGAAAATTCCATGTTTACTGATCTTTGTGACAAAGAAGGACTAACTCACAGGTTTTCCTCTCCCAGGACACCTGAACATAATGGGATCGTGGAGAGAAGAAATAGAACAGTGGTGGAAATGGCCCGAACCATGTTGATTGAAAGTAAGTTACCTAGAAGGTTTTGGGCAGAAGCGGCCAATACAGCAACCTACATAATCAACAGGGCCATGGTAAGACCCATACACAAGAAAATACCCTATGAGCTTCTAAAAGGTAAGAAACCAAACTTGTTTCATTTCAGAATTTTTGGAGCAAAATATTTTATTCATAACAATGATAAGAAAGATTTAGACAAGTTTGAAGCCAAGAGTTCACCTGGAATATTCTTGGGTTACTCTGAAGTGTCAAGGGCATATAGGGTATTTAACGTATCAGATCAGAAAGTGGAAGAATCTCCACACATTCTTTTTAGTGAAAAGAAAGATGTTTCTAATGTTAAAAATCTTGACAGGGACTCCAATCATGGTGGAGATTTTCTAGAAAACCAACAAGAAGAAGAGAAGACTCAGTAGAATGGAGAAACAAATTCCCCAAATCAGGAAGGTCCAAGAGAAACATGTGAGTCTTCAACAAATATTAGATTCCTTAAAGACCATCCTTTAGATAATGTCATAGGCAACCCTGAAGAACATCTTCGGACTAGGTCTCATTTTAGAAATGTGAATAATGATGACTTAATTGCTTTGGTCTCACAAATTGAACCCAAATCAGTAGAAGAGGCCTTAGCTGATCAAGCTTGGGTCAATGCTATGAGTGAGGAATTAGGTCAGTTTGAAAGGAATAATGTCTGGGAGCTTGTCCCAAGACCAGATGGTATAAATATTATAGGAACCAAGTGGGTGTTCAAAAATAAGATGAATGAAGATGGAATCATCTCGAGAAATAAGGCCAGACTAGTAGCCAAAGGCTACTGTCAGGAATTCGGTGTAGACTTTGATGAATCCTATGCACCAGTTGCTAGGATGGAAGCTATAAGATTGTTGCTTGCCTTTGCATGCTCAAAGAACATTAAACTCCAACAAATGGATGTTAAAAGTGCTTTTTTAAATGGAGTTATTAAAGAAGAAGTGTTCGTTGAACAACCTCCTGGATTTCAATTTTCTCCTCAACCTAACCAAGTTTTCAGGTTAAACAAAGCCTTGTATGGTCTAAAGCAGGCTCCAAGAGCTTGGTATGAAAGATTGTTTGAATTTTTGATCAGCAAGGGCTACAAAAGAGGTAAAGTTGATCAGACTTTATTTACCAAGGACATGAATAAAGATCTCATCATAGTTCAGGTATATGTAGATGACATTGTATTTGGATCAACTAGGCATGAACTATGTGATGAATTTTCTACCATGATGTATGCTGAATTTGAAATGAGCTTGGTTGGAGAACTAAAATATTTTCTTGGATTGCAGGTACAGCAGCTAGAAGATGGGTGCTTCATCAACCAAACCAAATACACAATGGAACTGTTCAAAAGGTTTGGCATGGAAAACTTAAAGCACATTACTACACCCATGGGCACCAATACATCATTGGATGCAGATGAGACAGGTAAAGAAGTAAATGCCAAACTTTATAGAGGTATGATTGGATCACTACTTTGCTTGACAGCCTCTAGACCTGATATACAATTCAGTGTAGGAATGTGTGCAAGGTATCAGTCTAGACCTACTGAACTACACTTAGCTGCAGTTAAAAGAATCTTCAGATATTTGTCAGCTAGTCACTCTCTTGGTTTATGGTTTCCTGCATCTCACACACTTAACCTAGTAGCATACACAGATGCTGACTATGCAGGCTGTAAACTTGACAGGAAAAGCACAAGTGGCCATTGTGAATTCTTGGGTGGGTGTTTAGTGTCTTGGGACTCCAAGAAACAACATTCTGTGGCCCTCTCCACTGCAGAAGCTGAATATGTGGCTGCAGGGAGTTGTGGAACACAAGTCATATGGATTAAACACCAGCTTCAGGACTATCAAGTAGACCTGGGGTGCACACCTATTTACTGTGATAATACTAGTGCCATCAATCTTGCTAAAAATCCTGTTTTGCATTCACGAATTAAACACATAGAGATAAGACATCATTTTATAAGAGATGAGGTGTCTAAGAATAATTTTGAACTGATTCATGTAGGCACAGATAATCAGATTGCTGATATATTCACAAAACCTCTGGATAATGAAAAATTTTCCACATTAAGAAGAGAACTAGGCTTATACAAATTGTCTTAATTATGAAGCCTGTTCTGGTTGTGAGGGGGAGTTGTGTCAATCTGATGTTTAGCCTTCTTGCATGCTGGTTTAAGGGGGAGTTCAGAATGCTTACTGGTTAGCATTCAGGAATGCTCTAAACACTACAAGAAAAAGCGCGAATAGCGACCGACGTTTCGGTCGCTATTCGGTCTCTGATCGGTCTCAACAAGGCACTGCGACCGAACTGACACCAATTTGCGACCGAATATATCGGTCGCTATATCATGGTCGCTAAATAGCGACCGATACCTATCGGTCGCAGAATATGTCGCAGTTAGAGACCGATGCCTATCGGTCGCCGAATCTGTCTCTGATAGCGACCGCTATAAATCGGTCGCCGAATCGGTCGCTATAAGCGACCGACAAACATCGGTCGCAGGATCGGTCTCTAACTGTTCGGTCACAAATATGGTCGCTATTCGGTCGCTATACCGCATAGACGGTGGCTACCATGGTCTCTGTAGGAAGCGACCGAATGGGGTTCGGTCCCTATTCGGTCGCTAAGTTTGTAGTTTTTTTTTTTATAAATTTATATAAACTGATAAATAAATTACCTGATAAATAACAAATTCATAACATAAATATAAAATCAACTACACAAATCACAATATCGACAAATCTCAAATTCATCACATACAAACACCTGATAAATAACAATTTCATAAAACAATAGTAAATCAACTACACGGATCACAATCTCCACGAACCTCAAATTACACACAACTAAAATAAAATCACAAATTAATCATACATCCATAATCATACATCCATAATAATAAAATAACAACATACACACAACTAAAATAAAATCACAAATCCTCCACATATGTCTCATCCTGGTCGTCGTCTCGTCCAACATCATCCTGGTCGTCGTCTCGTCCAACATATCGCGACGGATGATCCTGTATATCATTTAAAAAAATTATAATCAAATCCTTAATAAAGAAATCAAGCATTAACAAGAGTATGCCAATAGTTTAAGCCAGCTCATTTTCATATATATAAATACACACACACAATATATAAGTTCAATAATCAAATTGTATTTTAAAAATGAACTTTGAGCGCCGAGCTCAAATCGGGCATCCGATTTGGATTCCGTCAGTTCTGACAAGTCACTTTCATCTCCCCGGTCGTATTGGAATGACCGGCACGGCCATCCGACCGGTATTTCAAATTTTAGACCCCCGGACCCGTCCTAACAGTTCATTTAAACTAAGTGTATTTTAAAAATGAACTTTGAGCGCCGAGCTCAAATCGGGCATCCGATTTGGATTCCGTCAGTTCTGACAAGTCACTTTCATCTCCCCGGTCGTATTGGAATGACCGGCACGGCCATCCGACCGGTATTTCAAATTTTAGACACCCGGACCCGTCCTAACAGTTCATTTAAACTAAGTGTATTTTAAAAATGAACTTTGAGCGCCGAGCTCAAACCGGGCATCCGATTTGGATTCCGTCAGTTCTGACAAGTCACTTTCATCTCCCCGGTCGTATTGGAATGACCGGCACGGCCATCCGACCGGTATTTCAAATTTTAGACCCCCGGACCCGTCCTAACAGTTCATTTAAACTAAGTGTATTTTAAAAATGAACTTTGAGCGCCGAGCTCAAATCGGGCATCCGATTTGGATTCCGTCAGTTCTGACAAGTCACTTTCATCTCCCCGGTCGTATTGGAATGACCGGCACGGCCATCCGACCGGTATTTCAAATTTTAGACACCCGGACCCGTCCTAACAGTTCATTTAAACTAAGTGTATTTTAAAAATGAACTTTGAGCGCCGAGCTCAAACCGGGCATCCGATTTGGATTCCGTCAGTTCTGACAAGTCACTTTCATCTCCCCGGTCATATTGGAATGACCGGCACGGCCATCCGACCGGTATTTCAAATTTTAGACCCCCGGACCCGTCCTAACAGTTCATTTAAACTAAGTGTATTTTAAAAATGAAGTTTGAGCGCCGAGCTCAAACCGGGCATCCGATTTGGATTCCGTCAGTTCTGACAAGTCACTTTCATCTCCCCGGTCGTATTGGAATGACCGGCACGGCCATCCGACCGGTATTTCAAATTTTAGACCCCCGGACCCGTCCTAACAGTTCATTTGAACTAAGTGTATTTTAAAAATGAAGTTTGAGCGCCGAGCTCAAACCGGGCATCCTATTTGGATTCCGTCAGTTCTGACAAGTCACTTTCATCTCCCCGGTCGTATTGGAATGACCGGCACGGCCATCCGACCGGTATTTCAAATTTTAGACCCCCGGACCCGTCCTAACAGTTCATTTAAACTAAGTGTATTTTAAAAATGAACTTTGAGCGCCGAGCTCAAATCGGGCATCCGATTTGGATTCCGTCAGTTCTGACAAGTCACTTTCATCTCCCCGGTCGTATTGGAATGACCGGCACGGCCATCCGACCGGTATTTCAAATTTTAGACACCCGGACCCGTCCTAACAGTTCATTTAAACTAAGTGTATTTTAAAAATGAACTTTGAGCGCCGAGCTCAAACCGGGCATCCGATTTGGATTCCGTCAGTTCTGACAAGTCACTTTCATCTCCCCGGTCGTATTGGAATGACCGGCACGGCCATCCGACCGGTATTTCAAATTTTAGACCCCCGGACCCGTCCTAACAGTTCATTTAAACTAAGTGTATTTTAAAAATGAACTTTGAGCGCCGAGCTCAAATCGGGCATCCGATTTGGATTCCGTCAGTTCTGACAAGTCACTTTCATCTCCCCGGTCGTATTGGAATGACCGGCACGGCCATCCGACCGGTATTTCAAATTTTAGACACCCGGACCCGTCCTAACAGTTCATTTAAACTAAGTGTATTTTAAAAATGAACTTTGAGCGCCGAGCTCAAACCGGGCATCCGATTTGGATTCCGTCAGTTCTGACAAGTCACTTTCATCTCCCCGGTCATATTGGAATGACCGGCACGGCCATCCGACCGGTATTTCAAATTTTAGACCCTCGGACCCGTCCTAACAGTTCATTTAAACTAAGTGTATTTTAAAAATGAACTTTGAGCGCCGAGCTCAAATCGGGCATCCGATTTGGATTCCGTCAGTTCTGACAAGTCACTTTCATCTCCCCGGTCGTATTGGAATGACCGGCACGGCCATCCGACCGGTATTTCAAATTTTAGACCCCCGGACCCGTCCTAACAGTTCATTTAAACTAAGTGTATTTTAAAAATGAAGTTTGAGCGCCGAGCTCAAACCGGGCATCCGATTTGGATTCCGTCAGTTCTGACAAGTCACTTTCATCTCCCCGGTCGTATTGGAATGACCGGCACGGCCATCCGACCGGTATTTCAAATTTTAGACCCCCGGACCCGTCCTAACAGTTCATTTGAACTAAGTGTATTTTAAAAATGAAGTTTGAGCGCCGAGCTCAAACCGGGCATCCTATTTGGATTCCGTCAGTTCTGACAAGTCACTTTCATCTCCCCGGTCGTATTGGAATGACCGGCACGGCCATCCGACCGGTATTTCAAATTTTAGACCCCCGGACCCGTCCTAACAGTTCATTTAAACTAAGTGTATTTTAAAAATGAACTTTGAGCGCCGAGCTCAAATCGGGCATCCGATTTGGATTCCGTCAGTTCTGACAAGTCACTTTCATCTCCCCGGTCGTATTGGAATGACCGGCACGGCCATCCGACCGGTATTTCAAATTTTAGACACCCGGACCCGTCCTAACAGTTCATTTAAACTAAGTGTATTTTAAAAATGAACTTTGAGCGCCGAGCTCAAACCGGGCATCCGATTTGGATTCCGTCAGTTCTGACAAGTCACTTTCATCTCCCCGGTCGTATTGGAATGACCGGCACGGCCATCCGACCGGTATTTCAAATTTTAGACCCCCGGACCCGTCCTAACAGTTCATTTAAACTAAGTGTATTTTAAAAATGAACTTTGAGCGCCGAGCTCAAATCGGGCATCCGATTTGGATTCCGTCAGTTCTGACAAGTCACTTTCATCTCCCCGGTCGTATTGGAATGACCGGCACGGCCATCCGACCGGTATTTCAAATTTTAGACACCCGGACCCGTCCTAACAGTTCATTTAAACTAAGTGTATTTTAAAAATGAACTTTGAGCGCCGAGCTCAAACCGGGCATCCGATTTGGATTCCGTCAGTTCTGACAAGTCACTTTCATCTCCCCGGTCATATTGGAATGACCGGCACGGCCATCCGACCGGTATTTCAAATTTTAGACCCCCGGACCCGTCCTAACAGTTCATTTAAACTAAGTGTATTTTAAAAATGAAGTTTGAGCGCCGAGCTCAAACCGGGCATCCGATTTGGATTCCGTCAGTTCTGACAAGTCACTTTCATCTCCCCGGTCGTATTGGAATGACCGGCACGGCCATCCGACCGGTATTTCAAATTTTAGACCCCCGGACCCGTCCTAACAGTTCATTTGAACTAAGTGTATTTTAAAAATGAAGTTTGAGCGCCGAGCTCAAACCGGGCATCCTATTTGGATTCCGTCAGTTCTGACAAGTCACTTTCATCTCCCCGGTCGTATTGGAATGACCGGCATGGCCATCCGACCGGTATTTCAAATTTTAACTACTCTACGGTACATCCATGAACGATCTTCAGACATTTTCCCTATGCAAATGAAATGTAAACACACAAAACTTTAACATGTTTAACAAAATAAAAACTCCAACCCTTTCCTCACATCGTCCATCTCTGCCATTTTAAATAGGAAGGAAATATCATTTAGATTTTCACTTTTTAACCCATCTGTGAAGGTTTGATCGCACGATTAATTACTATATGTGTTGTGTTATTTGCTAAAAATTTCGGCAGCATCTCCTCACACCTCTCCGATATACCACAAAATATTTATTGATTAAGAAATTTTCTTAAACACTTACTAATAAGTGGTTAAGAAAATAATCAAAATCAATAAAGGTATATCAGAGAGGAATGAGAAGACGCATCCAGCCAAAATTTTTAACAAACAACACAAACACATATAGTAATTAACCACCTAAGTGCGATCAAACATTCACAGACTGTCCAAACGGGACAATTCAAGACTTTGAGTTAGATATACACATTCTCATCATTCAAAATGAGAACGTGCACATCAATCCCAAAGTCTTGAACGGGTAGATTGATTGACACGGGCTTAACACGCTCTCCTAAGATACGTGCAATGTTAGGTTGCACCCACGCATCTCAGCTAACATACAACACCCAACTAATTAAATATTGACAAGATACTAACACATTCTAAAAACATAGCAATAACATGTGAAATTGACAATACATGTACACAATGAAAACATGAATTTTATTGTAACATCCAACACATTCAGTTAATTTTCTTGGTCGGCTGTACCATCCCAACCTTATGAGTTTGATAGGGTACTGTTTGGAGGATGACCACCGGCTGCTGGTGTATGAGTTCATGCCACGGGGAAGCCTGGAGAACCATCTTTTTAGGAGTATGTCTGTTTCGATTATTCTCTGCACCGTTTGGTTTGCTGACTCATTTAGGCACCTGTTTTCTTAAAGAAAAAAAATTGCAATGCGCAGTGGCCTCACCTTTTACCCAATGGTTACCTACGTAGTTCTTTTGAATCAGTTTTTGAACCCCACAATGTCGATTCTGCAGGGGGTTCATACTTCCAGCCTCTCTCCTGGAACCTTAGGATGAAGGTTGCTCTTGGAGCCGCAAAGGGGCTGGCCTTTCTGCATGGTGCTGAAACAAAGGTTATATATCGGGATTTTAAGACATCAAATGTGCTTCTTGATTCAGTAAGTGGAGACCCTTGTCTTATAGTTGATGGATGATATGTTTTCTTGATTAACGTTCCCCGTCATGATGTTCTGCCTCTCAAATCCCTTCTTTGCAAACCTACAAAATTATAATGCCAAGCTTTCCGACTTTGGCTTGGCAAAAGATGGACCAACTGGTAACAAGAGCCATGTGTCAACTAGGGTCATGGGAACATACGGATATGCTGCTCCTGAGTACCTTGCAACAGGTAAACCTTTGGTTCCAAACTGCTTGTATGTCCCTCCATCTTTTTGTCTTTAGGTGTTCCATTTTCAAGTGCTGATCAGTGTGTCTCAGATTTTTGGATGGCATTTGTCTTGCTTTTTTTTTTCTCTGTGGGTAACAAGATGCCATTTTCTCTTCGTAAATGAGAAAATTGTGCCGAAATGACACGAGGAGTCGGCAAATAATTCGGATTAAAACAGAAACTGAGTTGGTAAGGGACCTTGAATAAAACATAGATTACCCATGAATTTCTCCTTGAATAAAGTGTTGACAGCTCAGGAATATTTGATCTGGAGAGTGATAGTATTGTCCATTGGCATGATTAAGATTCTCTAGTGTAATATTTGATTGTCATCTCCGAGATATTTTTGGAGTGAATTAGGGGCGGGTATATCACCCCGACTGACCCACTCCTAACCCACCTCGGGTGATTTATTTCACCCCTTTTTAAGAATTCACATACCCTAACTTTATCTCTAACCGACTCCGATTAAGAAAAAAAAACGAACTAAATAAGAATAACTCGTCTCACCCTAATTAATCTATCGTAATCGGATTTACTTCTTTATCAAAGTGGCCCTACGAAATTAGTCCATCGCTTGCGGGTCGTGACAAAGTGCCTTCAAACGTTAAGATTGCGTTTGAGAACGCAGATAGAAAAAGAGGCCATGGAATGATTATTTAAGCCTCAGTCTTTAAATAAAACTCTAGTGACACGTATTACATCTGTTGAATTTTTACACTATTTTTGGTTCTCATAAGAATGATGGGGTCATATGTAGAGTTCATCTTGTACCTTTGCTTTAAAATTCTCATAATCCAATGTTTGGATTTGTTGGTTCTCAAGTTCTTGGATTTTGGGTTTGCTACAGTTTTAAATCGAAAAATAAGAATTGGGGAAAATACATGACACAATAAATGGACTGCATATTGAAGCCTGAACATTAATAACGGACCGGACAAACTAAAAAGATAATCTTATAATATTTCACACTATTTTACAGGAGAACAAATGATATGTGGACACCATCTCAAGAGTCTTAAATAAATCAGGTTCATTGCACGAGCATAGCCCCTCCCCCGGAGCCCCTCCACCGGAGCCCCTCCCCCTCCACCGGAGCCCCTCCCCCTGCGCAGCCCCCCCTCCACCGGAGCCCCTCCCCCTGCGCAACCCCCTCCCCTCCACCGGAGCCCCTCCCCCTGCGCAACCCCCTCCCCTCCACCGGAGCCCCCTCCCCCTCACCCCTGCGGAGCCCCCTCCCCTCCACCGGAGCCCATCCCCCTGCGCAGCCCCCCCTCCACCGGAGCCCCTCCCCCTGCGCAGCCCCCTCCCCTCCACCGGAGCCCCCTCCCCCTCACCCCACCGGAGCCCCTCCCCCTGCGCAGCCCCCTCCCGTCCACCGGAGCCCCCTCCCCCTCACCCCTGCGGAGCCCCCTCCCCTCCACCGGAGCCCCTCCCCCTCCCCTGCGCAGCCCCCTCCCCCACCCCTGCGGAGCCCCCTCCCCCTCACCCGAGCTCCACCCCCCCCTCCCAGACCAACCTCCCCCGCCACCCCCTCCCACCGAAACCCCCCTCACTGGAACCCCTCCAAGAAGAAAAAAAATGAGAAATAGGGCATGGTCGATGGCCGGCGGGGAGGGAGAGGGGGGGGGAGAGAGGCGCGGGGCTGGAGGGAGAGGAGAGGGGGGGGAGATCGAGAGGGAGAGGACTTACCAGACCGAGGAGGGTGACGACGAGGACGACGGGGACCGACGAGGTCGACGGCGAGGATGGTGCGGGGCTGGCCGAGACAGCGAGCTCCGGCGTCCGTCCACCACCACGCCGCTCGCCACGCCCGTGGCCGCAAGGCAGAGGGGGGGGGGGGAGGGCGAGGGGGCCGGAGGGGGAGGGGAGAGCTCCGGTGGAGGAAGGGTTATCAGAAGTAAATGCAGGGGGGAGATGGTCGCGGGGTAAATGCAGTCATATCAGCGACCGATTAGAGACCGAAATATATTCGGTCGCAACATCGGTCTCCAATTCGGTCGATTTTGAAAAAAAGAGCCCGGAATAAATTCGAGCTAAATATAGCGACCGATTAGAGACCGAACTAAATTCGGTCGCCAAAACGGTCTCAGATATGCGACCGATTATTTCGGTCGCCGAATTGGTCTCTATTTGGGACCGACTAGCGACCGATTTAATCGGTCTCTAATTCGGTCGCTATAGCCACTTTTTCTTGTAGTGAAATAAAGGGGAAGCCTTGAGATTTTGCTGGAATATTTCTTTGAGGAATGCTATGTCTTAGGGGGGGCTGAGTTGTGATGTGAGAAGAGAAGTTCTTTGACAGATTCAAAAGGGCTGTCCAGATGTGTACCTTTGCTGGTCTTGCCTGACTGATTTAGTGTGGTTCTCTCAGAAAGTAGAGTGTCACTTATCTCTTAAGTCTATAAGTTAGTGACTCTAATCTCCAAGTTAGAATCTTTCCTTTGGTACTCTCTCAGAGATCTGGACTAATTGCATAAAGTATATCTTCCTACATTGTCATTGATTATGGTTCAGGCCAAAAACTTGTATGTCTTGATATCTGACCCAATCAACTTGAAATCTAGACTTCAAGACTCAATTCAAGAAAAGTTCTTTTTGGTATTATCTTCAATCATTCTATCTTTTTAACTCAAGGGCTTAACTGAACAAACATGTTCTGTTTTTTGATCACTGAGAAACTGGGAGCTTCATCAATGAAATGAATAGTTCTCCCAAGTCATGAGGTGTCAAATGCTTAAAATGAATGAAAAGTCATGACAGAGCAATGGTGGCTTGTTGGTGAGTAGCTGGGGACTCTGGCCTCTAATCAAGGTGTTTCCTCATGTCAAAAGCCATAGTTACTAACTCTGTTCCTTAATTAAAAAAAAGGAAGGAAGTAATGAGGTACTCACTCTGAGTAACTGGGGATTCAGGCCTCTAATCAAGGTGTCTCCCTAATGTCAAAGGAAGTGAACTACCAACTTACTCATTGATCTTCTTGAAAATCATCTCCAACAAAAATTCCTTGTTGTTATGCAACTAATGGATTGCTTGTCTTCAATACCTTGAGAACACCTCTCTGATTTAGTCTCTTGCTGTCTTGTGGAATAGTTGAATGATCAGCTATATCTGGCCATACTTGTGAACTCCTGCTCTCAATCATCCACTATGTATGCTGATAAACTTGTCTATAATTCTACTTCTCTATTGTGTACTGAAGTCCAAAGAATCCTCTCTTGAGATTAGAAACTCACTTATTCTCTTAAGACCTACTCGTGACTTTCTGCACTAAGAAGTTACTGCCCTCAGTCCTCATGTTTCCAGCACTATCATACATTCTGCAGTTCTTTTTGCTGATGTCAAAGGGGGAGAGAAGCTTGCAATATCTGCAATTTCAGTGAGAAGTTTGCAATATCAGTGAGTATTGGTTTCAGTGAGTATTGGTTTCAGTGAGTATTGGTTTTGTCTTGAGCTTTGAGGGGAGTCATGTTGCTTCATGCTGATATGTTTATGAGTTGTGGGGGAGATGATAGTGTGTTGTAGGGAATGTTTAATTCATTTGCATGAGCATGTCTTGAATTTATTCTGCCTGTTGCAACTGATATTAATTTCTTATTGAAACTTGACATTACTTGATTCATAGTGTTGTCATCATCAAAAAGGGGGAGATTGTTAAATCCCTATGATTTTGGTGATGGTTTTGATGATGTCTCACACTATAAATCAATCCTCTATGTTTAGATTAATGTTGTTTCATCATGTGAGTAAGTACAGTTTATTTGGTTGTCAGATAAGCATGCTATTATGATTTTATCTACACTTTGCTTAGCTGGTTTTGACAGCAGTGGGTCGACCCAACCTTGCTGATGCATCGACTCATCTGTTCTTTGGGATAACTCCTTCAAGTCTGTACATCGGGCACTTTCTAACTGAAGTCTACACACTGGCATTAGAATTCCAAGTCTGTACACTGCCCGACCAACTAAGTCTGCACTTTGCAAAAATCAGTTCAGCTCAACCCTATACATCCTTCCAATCCTTAACTCTATACATTGGAGTGTCAAGCTTAATGTCTATACATAGTCTCGTGTTTGCAAAGTTTGAACAGCGTCCGTTGTCAAGACTCCTTGAAGTCTGTACATCGGACTGCTTCTTTTGAAGTCTACACCTTGGCTCGTTCTCTTCTGCAAAGTATGTTCATTAGACTGTGACGAAGTCTATACATTCGGCTCCTTGGGCAAAGTCTATACATCGAATAGTCTGCACATTGCCTTCAGCCCAAGTGCTCAAAGCCAAGTCTATACAACGCCAACCCAACACATTGAACAGCTCTCCATGTCTATATACTAGACTTCATTTCTCTAAAGTTTATTCATTGTTGTTTGAATTGCAAGTCCATACATTGGAAACTCCTCATTTGATTGAGTCTGTATATTGAGCTCAACGTTAACACTAAGTCTATACACTTCTTTCTTGTTGCTGAAGGGAGCAGGGTCGACGCCTGAAGCTTAAAGCGTCCACGCATCAGTAGACGAAGCTTTCACGATGTCTTCTATTGCGTTAACGCCACAAGCAAGCAGCGTCGACGCAGCAGTTAAAGTAGCAGAGACTCTTACAAGCGATGAAGCCTTCACGAAATCTTCCACTGCGTCAACGCCATCAACAAGAAGCGTCGACGCAGCGGCTTAAGAGATGCCAGTATAGAAATGTACACGTTCGTGCGTCAACGCCACCAACTGGCAGCGTTGACGCAGCAGTCCAAGAAAGGGACGACTTATCTCTGGCTGCCTTCAAAACGTCAACGCAATATGCTGATAACGTCGACACAGCTCGCCTATCTGTTGAAGACTTGAACACTGGACTGCCGATACCGTTGCGTCAACGCAATAGGCTGATGGAGTCGACGCAGCGGTTAAGAAGTTTGAAGATTTCTGATGACTGCGTCAACTCTTTGGAGCAAGTGAGTTGACGCCATCTACCTCCAGTTGCTGAGCGTACTGGTGCTGGGCACGTGATCCGAGGATAAGGAAAATGCCCAGATGAGGACACGTGGTCTGACAGCCTAATAGATGCTGCCACGTAGTCCGAACTCTTAGGGCGGGAACTGTGGAAGCCACACGCGCCCTGCTGCTGCTCCAGGTATAAAATGGAGCCTTCGTCTTAAGATGAAGGTCGATCGAAGAAGAAGCCTGGAGAGCATATACGTCCTTCGATCCAGAAAAGGAAAGAAAAGTGCAGAGAGAAAGAAAGAGAAAAGAAAAGTGCAGAGAGAAAGAAAGAGAAAGGAAAAGAGCAGAGAGTTCAATATCTGAGAGGAGTTTGGTCGAGAGAGAGAGAGTGTGTGTGCTGATTGATGAATTGCTTCATTTGAAGCTACATTTGTATTGGGTTTCAGAACCGATTCCTTCTCATTATTTTTCGTTTTCCACTTTGCTTTCATTTATTTTTTCGTCCTTCTATTCTGATCTGAATTGTTGTCCCTCCGGTGTGTGGAGGAAGGGAGTATTACTCCAGTTTCCCTCTGTGTTGCAGAGGAAGAGAGATCGGTGATCTCTGGTGGTGTTAGTGACTGGCTGTCATTAACAGTTTCCCTCCGGTGTGTGGAGGAAGGGAGAGGATTCTCCGGTTGTGTTCTAGCTGGGAGCTAGAACAGGTTTCAGGTTCTGTGGGTAGCAGAACTTGATTGAGGGATTTGTTTCCCTTGGTGTTCAAGCTGTGTGGCAGCACGTTGTTCGCAGACTGAGTCTGCATTGATCTAGCATCGTCTAGTGGAATCCTCACTCTAGTTGGAGTGAGGGGTGGATGTAGATTGCGGACTGCAATCGAACCACCTAAAAAATCGAGTGCCTCCTCTGTGGTTTGCTATTGTTCTCTACGCTCTTCATCTGCTCGGCTCTTTGCTTCCATGTGATTCGCTCTTCATTCTCATTTACATCCCTCTGTGTACGGTTTAAGGAGGTGCGTTAGCAGTAGAAAATATATTCCGCTTAAGTTTCTACAAATTGGGAGTGATCTATTCATCCCCCCCTTCTATATCACTCTTGCTGTGCTAACAGGCATAAGCCAGTAACTCGCCCTCGTCGGCATCAGGAGCTGGCTCAGAATGAACCGTGTCCAACACGTACGCAATCTTTTCGGCGGTAAGGACTATGCGTAGATTACGCAGCCAATCCGAGTAGTTCGGTCCAGTTAATCTATTTGCATCCAAGATGCCACGGAGGGGGTTGGACGACGACATTGTAATCTGGATAAGAAATAAAAGACAACTTAGCATGTGTTCAAATTCTAACTTGGATGTGGTTTTCTATCTTAGTTAGTCCCACTATTTTTCGATCAAACTATATAACCCTCAGTATATAGAACGGGAGATCAACGAGATCAACCTAGTGGGTCGGAATCCCAACGAGACTGATATACGACCTTGTGGAAAGTACAACAAGCCATACACCATCTCAAGGGCAATCAACATGCACTTGCATCTAATGCAATATCTGATATTCGGTCCCCCAGAAATCATCCCCTTGTGGAAATCACAACAAAGGATATTCTCGGTTAGATCTAACCATCATTACAACATAGCAATGAGTTCATGACCCGACCCTTGTGGAAAGCCCAACAAAGCCGAGTTCAATTCCTCACCCCATTGAGGCCGAGCCTTGGAGTTTAATCCCGTCCCCAAACTTATGGACCTTGTGGAAAGCACAACAAATCCATGAAATGAAGACGTTCATTCACTCCATAATGATGGAGGGCCACGACGACTCCTAGAGCCACGCTTACCAGATCTAAAATTTAAACGCGAGGGAATTTAATTTTATCTTGATCTCACCCTAGGTGGTAATATAAATATATCCAATATATTTACCGTACCTAGTAGTTTGCACAAAATAAATGCATCCAATGCAAAATTAAACGCAAGTGATCATGGACTTTAACCCTAATGTAACTAAGACATCCGGCCCGCTTCCGAAGCAGCTGGATCGTCCTCGTCGGGTGTGCTCCGCGCTTTCAAACTCCGACGCCGCATCAATTACAACTTTTACACGGCACGCAGGCCGGAAAAATTAAATTACATGTGACTCAAATTCCAGCAGCCCTTAGGGCGAGTACAACAATGGAGGAAGATAGAAGTACATTGGAATTTTAACAGAGAGAGAAAGGAGGTTCGCAGACCCCAATTAATTACATTAATCCAAGTCCATGATCACTTGCCAACCCATTCAAATAAAATCAATCAAGGGTTATTTTTTGAAAATAATCCTTACTTTTTGAATTTAAAAATGGGATGTGCAAATAAAAATAGACTAACTTTGTTTAATTTTAAAAATCAAAGCATGATTAACTAAAATTAAACACACAAGCAGGCCAATACAAGGTAAATAATGTAAAGTACGAAAAGAACCATCATTTTCTATAGGGACATCTAATTGAGATAATTAATTAAATTTAAATTTAATTATCCAATAATTAAATTTAAATTCAAAATTTAAACATGCCAATAATTTAAATTTAAATTCAAACTAATTATCCAATAATATTGTTTGAAAGTAAATTTAAAATAATGCAATTATCCTTAATTAGTAATTTTCTAAATTTTAAAATTTGAATTTAATAATTATCTAATAATTAAAATTCAAATAATTGAATTTTTTTACATTTAACTTCAATAAAATTCAAAATTTGAATTTTCTAATTATCTAATAATTAAAAATTTAAAAATTAAAATTTACTGAAGTAACTTCAATTATTATCATTTTATCTTAAGATAAATAGTAATTATCTCACCTCGGTAAATTTAAATCGGTTAAATAAAATTTACCATTCGACATTTACTATTGAGATAACACTATTTAACCTACTCGATAAAATTCTATTTAATTTATTGTGCATTTTGATATATATATATATATCTAATATATATATTATTATTTTTGCACATAATAAATTAAATCAGAATAAAATAAAAAAAATTTATTTAAAAAAAATTGGCCCGCCACGCGTCGCCCGCCCCGCGGGGCCCCGGCGGCGCCCGCCACGCGGCGCCCGCCCCCGCGTTGCGGGCGCCGCCTGCGGGCGCCCGCCACGAGGGCGTCTCGCTTGGGCGGCGCCCGCCTGGCGGGCGCCCGCCACGCGGCTGCCCCGCGTGGGCGGCGCCCGCCCACGCGGCTGCCCCCGCGAAAACAGGTCAACAAAAAAAAAAATTTTTTTTTAAAAAAAAAATTTGCTCCAGGGATGCCCAGCATCCTGGAAGAACGGGGATGTCCAACATCCCCTTCTAGCAATAACAATTGAAGTATTTAAACCTCTTTCAAATATGGTTCTAAACGGCGATAAAAACACCGACCAGAGCGCGAACCTGACTCTGATACCACTGTAAGTTTTCGCACAGCACCTACGGGCGACGCAGCGGATAACAAAAATTTCATTTGCCCGATCCCGGTGTTATGGAAAGCTTAATCTGTGCTCTAATCGGTGTTTCTAATACCCTAATTACGGGTTGCGTGTTTCACCTTGCGCGGAACAACGCTGTCCGCTAAGCCCGATGCAGAGAAACCGAGCCGCACAGCTGTACGGCCTCTAGAGCAGATCCACATGGACCCTTGCGCAGCGACGGTACCTCCCCGGCACAACTTTCTCCGGCTCTAACACATTCTGGAGAGAGAGAGAGCAAGGGGGAGAAAGGGGGAGGCTAATCCTCTCCTTAATGCTTAATGCTTGATTAGCATTAAGGGGGAGTTGGTAGGAGAAGCCAAGAGTTCGAATGAACTCACGTAGGTTGGCTATATATAGAGTTTTGGCCCTTTTCAAAAGACCTCCAAAGGACCAAAATTATATATATGACCTTTTCATTATTATACACATGTATTAAGCCCCATTTACACTCCTTTCCAAAAGAAATCAAAGGGAATTAATACATACACCTGTATAATAATTATCCGTCACCCAAGAATCCATTGTGTGTGATCCTCTAGGCCCATAGTCACTCTAGTTTAAGGCCCATTAACTTCTAATTCCTAATTAGAAGTAAATTAAATGTATTATTCGTTTCTACAAGAGCCGAATAATAGTTTAATTCATTCCGAACTTTCGATCACGTTGGGTCAAGCAAATCCGCGTGATCCTAGAGGATGCTGGGTTAAAAAACCAGCATGTCTGGAACCTGTAAGTCCACAGTTACCGCATCGATATAATCCCTCGCTCCTTCTATGAGTCTGGTACGATCGAGGGTATGGTTTCTGTCAAACCCCATGATCGTGCCATTTGACTATGACCTCCTTAAAGTGTATGACGTCCGTTCTAAACGAACTCACACGACCCTGGCCAGGGATTTAACGGAGCGTCAATGTCATGACCCATTAACTGTCTGATATATATCCGACAGTGAGCGATCCCTTCTTGACCATTGACGATCTTCACACGTATCCTGGAGTGATTAACGACTCGGCAACTCATGACTTTTGGTTAAAGTCACTTAACCAAGTAATTAAACCATTCCAGTCCTCGTGTAAGATCCGATCAATGCCTCAGGTCAAATGACCAACGATGCTACTGTGACCGTTGGATCTTCAGTTGACATTAGGTATAATCAACCATCTGAAGATCCAATAGCGGATCAGTTCAGTGCACATCCTCCAAGGACATACACCTACACATATGTGTTGGTGCCCCGCATCAATGACCATGAGACTGGTCACTAACACATCATATGTACTGGTTTAATAGGTAATCAAAGTCCCCGAGTGATTACCCTCCAACCAGGAACCGTTTAAGGTATGTGTTCATGTAAAGTAAGTCTCATGTTCGAGATCTCATCTCGAGCTGACTTTACAACCACATATCCTAGGGACAACGTAAAGTAACACAATCGCATATTTACGCTCAAACATCACTTTATTAATGAACAAGATTGTACAACTATTGGGCCTACCCGACCCGAAATTGGCATGTAGCACACCAACACTAACAAACGTAACCTCGGCCTGGGGGGCGACGATCGACACCTGACCGGTACCCGGAGCGACGTGGTCTACAGGGCGGGGAGCAGACCGTGGCAACTTGATGACCTCGTAGCTCCACACCGAAACCTCAGGCGCACCTGAAACTAGAACAAGGTCGGCTTAATCCAATAGGCCGCCAGCACAACCCGACGAGAGGTCGAGACCAGTACCCTGCGGCAACGGAGGACTCAACCCCAACTCTCGGAGCAACATCGGAGTCAGCACGAAGTCCGCGTCAACGAGAGGATACCGACTAATAGCCTTCAACTTCGGGCGATCCTCAGCCCTGACGGGGGGCTTCCTATCACGCCAGGTACTACGGATGCCCCGACGCATCAAACTATTAGAGACGCCACAGCCCTCCGATTTAGTGATATATACATATCGCTGTGACCAGCCCTTGCGGTTAGCCGTAGTATGAGAGACTTGGACCAGGTTCTGGTGGGAACGAGCCTTGAAATAGGCGTAGAATGTGTCAGACGGGCAACTCTGAAGAAGATAAAACTGTCGGAAAAGGTGGACGCTTGGCTCCACCGACACCCTTTGACACGTGTATATAAACCCGTAGAGGACGGTGTGAGAATTGGGGGTTATCTCCCCAGGGTGCCGCCCGTAGTGGTGAAGAATCGATGCAATGAAGGGATGGATTGGGAGACGGAAGCTCGCCTGGAAGGAGGCTACTGGGATCATGATCCCACCCGGAGGGAGACTCATCATGTCATCATCAACGGTGGGGAAGATGATGTCGAACTCGGGAGGAACCTGGAAGGCTTCCCGGAGCCCGTTAACCACCCTATACGACACTAGTGGTGGGGAACTAGGCCGACTAGTGCCCGCACTCGAAGTGCTTGGCGCACCACCGCGGCCAGGAGCCGCCTCTTCTGAAGAGGAAGAACCGACGCTAAGGTTTCTCCTACGCGGAGGCATGACTACAGAAGACGAAAGATGCAAGGGAAAAAGGATCCTTATCGGGCAAAGAGAGGAAGACGCCTACAACGAAGTGCGACAACCGGCAAGACGTGGGTATAGATTGTGGGAAACCGACTAGTGATCACCTGAAGGGCAGGTGAAAGGACGCCGGCCGCTACGGCGGTATGGCTACCGATGTCAGATGACCATTCGGAGCCCACGCTCCCAGAACGAGACAAGACTTAGGGTCATGATTACCAGCGTGGCTTCTGCCACCGTCAGAGGCACCTTGCACGCCAAGCAGGCTCTCGAAGCCACCAACTCCCGTCGTACGAGGAAATCGTCTTCGGATCTTACACTCCAGAAAACCCTCTCTTAGACTACTCTCAGTCCCCTGTAGAGTGCTCGACGACTGAGAGTAGGGGGGAAAGTGAGGAGGGTAAATTCAGTCGGGCCCACATTCGGCCCGGTAATGACCGGCCTATGCCAGAGAGCTCTCATTAAGCTCGCCCAATAGGTGGACATACGGGTGTGGCGCACTAAGGTGAGGCCCAGCCCAAGAGGACATCGGATTCTACAAGGCGAAAGGGTTACGGCCCAGGCGCAGTTCGCGCTGGAGAACACTCTGACGACCGACCCTTGCCCCCACGATGTCGGCCTTGTCCCCGTAACGGGCGAACACGCCCCATGAGCGTCGTAAGACTCGCCCAGGGACCGGCCGGCGCCGAGGCTATCGCCCCCCAACGGGAAACTCCCGCCAATGTAGCGGGGGAACGTTACTCCACTAGGCGAACCCTTCCCTCTCAAGGGATGAGGCCCCTTGCTCCAGGACAACTCATATAAAAGGGACATCGATAGAGGAGAAGATACGGTGGATACTTCTGCCATAAGAGCTTCCTACTGAGAATAGAGCAACCAGACCTACTACGACGATAGAGAGGCTACCCACTACGCCTAGAGAGAAACCTCCTCATGCACGGCCTTACCATCCAGCGAGCATTCTCTGAGTATCCACTGGGAGCGGCGAGCACGCGTGCAGAGGACCTACACGTCTCTCGGATCAGCTACTGAGGGTTGTCCCCTGGGATAATACCAAGGACTCCTTCTGACGCCTCTTTGATTTGTTGGTGTTTGCATGTCTCCACGGACGCGAGACGACTTCCCCAACAAATAAATAGAGAAAGTGGTACGTGACCTAAGAACCATTTTCCTGTCACTACATTAAGTATATTTTTTTCATGTTTAGATGACAAAGTTTGACGATGATGACGATGGATATGACAAATGGAATTTCAAATATCGGATGATCGCAACACTTATCACTTGCTTCTGTCAAGAAGAACTTTGGGTGATGGCCTCATCTTTTGCGTAACAGCTGATGTTGGAAGAGACGTTATATATATTTGCGTTCGGTTCTTGGAGAAGGCTGGGTTGCTGACTTACTATTGTAAAGGCAACGCAAACTCGTGTGGCTTCTGTGAGCAACACATGACAGGAGGCATTATCACCGGGCATACTGCCATCTACATAGATAGCAATCACACTTTCATCTCCTCAGTTAAACGTCTCCGTAAGGAATATAACCCACCAAGATCATCAAGAACAGCAAAAAAGATGAGGACCAGGAATGGGATCGTGGAAGGTGATGCAGATGAGGAAGAAGATGGTGAGGTTGGATGGGTGGAGGAGGGAGAGCTTCTCCAAGATTCAAGCGAGAGCAGCCCCCTCTTGAGGGTAATCAGGCAACAGAAGCTCCTCAGGGAGGCTCGGAGGTCACCAAGGGAGGCAAGTTTCAAGGGGAAACAAGTACTGTTGCAAAAGATCATGTCCCCAAGACTAGCTGGGGCTAGCTGGAGCCGAGATGCTCCTGGGTTTATAGCAGAAACTCGGCCTTCTCCAAAGGTGGGTGAGGCAAGAGTGAGAGAGAGATCGATTGGAGATCCTCCGCCCGGTGAAGGATGTTCTCCACAAACGGCCACCTTGTGGAAGACTCCCAACTATAGGAAGGAAGGAGAAAGTGGTGCAGGAGAAGACTCCAACGGCCAACACTTGCGTGTCTTCAGGGGCTAGGAGAGGAGGTTAGGAAAGTGCAGGTGTCTGTAGGGGTTGCAAATGATGGGCCAACCTTTTTCCCAAAGTCACCCTCCCCTCCTGTGAGACCAAGGTACGGGGGGTTAGACAACACCTCAATCAATGCGACTAGTATCCAAGCTCCGCCAACTCCTAGGGGGTAAATCAGAAACCCCGTGAAGCGCGACCCATTCTAGGCAGAAGCAAAAATCTCCTAAACAAAGCTCTTTAACATTTGTTTGATGACTAATGACGAGTTCCAAGCCTCTTCTAAAGGAGCTCTGTCAAAGGATCCAACTAGAACAGGCAGTCGGGAGGATTGTAGCAGCATGTCATGGCCAAGAACTATCAACATCATCCTAGGAGAAACCCTATCAAGTACAGGACAAATTGAAATAGAAGACGTGACAGATCTACGCAGAGGAGAGAAACCAAGGGTAGCAAGCCGAGCAAATACAGGACCTCCTTGAGCAAGACAAGGGCGGGGGAACCGAATGGAAGACACCCCTCCCCTTGCTCTGCCTCAATGATGTTTGATTTTTGACTCCATAATCGGGTCCCCAGGAGGCCAGGAAACTTGTCAGAGGAACATCAAGAAAATGCAAGAAGATTACGCCAACTGGCTGCAAATAGGAGATTCGTAATCTCTAAAAAGGATTTTCAGTGTTTGTGGGATTTTGACTCTGCTGTTGCAAAGGTACCCCACACATGGAAACCTCCTTGAGGTTATTTCCTTTTTCCTGTTTTTTCCTAGTTTTTTTTCTTCCTAGCTTTTTTTCTCGGTCTATGTTTCTAGTTGTTCTCTTCGCTGTTGGTGTGGTTTCTTTGTTCTTATTGGGGGTCTTTTGACCCTCTTTCTCCAACCAGAAAAAGACCATAAAGAACAAAATTTGCAAGCTCCTGTATCACTTCACCTAACACTCTGTGCTGTGAAATTTCAGCAGAAAAAAGCTTATAAATAAACAACAGTAGCTTATGCAGTTTAACAACTTGTGAATTTACATTAGCTGTTAGTCTACAAAGAAGCCATTTCCCGCCACTAATGAAGACTTATTAAATTCTCATTTTAATTCAGCTAGAGCCATGATCTCTAACTCTATTCAAGATGTTAAGAACAAGTCTATGTTTGGTCTTTTTACTCTTGCTGCAATCGCATATGACATGTGCGAATTGTGGACATCCAAAAATGCTACTAAATATGAGGACAAGAATATTTCTAAGCATAGTCTGTATCATAAAATTATTACAGGTAAAGCATATCATTGGCACGGTTGATCTTAAGGAAGACAACCATAGCCGGCAGAGAATTTTGGCTGATTTTGTTTTAAAGATATCTGCAAATGACTGTCCTCGGGTGAAACTTATTAAGTGGCTCTATCCTCCTTGACCTCATCTCAAACTTAACACTGATAGAGCATGTAAGCAATCAGGAGAGTCGGGTGGTGGTGGTGTTATTAGAGATTCCCAAGAGACTATTTTATTAGCCTTCTCTTATTTTATGGACAATGTAATAACATTATTGCATAAGCCAGGGCTCTTCTTGACGTTGTCAAACCATCAAATATCTTCAAATTGTGACTTCTCAGCCGACCCTTACATGATTCTCAAGTTCTTAACAGATAAGTTCCTTGCCCATGAGCGATCCTCATCTATATTTGAGAAATCTGGAATATATTACCTCCTATGGATATCATTTCACACATCTACATAGAGGCCAATACGGCTGCAGATGCCTTAACTACATTGGCTTGCAATACGAAATATAACTTATTTTTTTCTCGGCAACAGCTATCTAGTACTAGCTATCTAGATCTGCTAAGGATGGTGCTCGCTTAGATAAGCTAGGTATGCCTAGCATACGATTGATGTAATTGTTATCATTTCTTTATTGTGTTAATAAAATTTACCCTCTAGTTGTGCGGTGGAGTGGCTATTCCCCCTACCTCTGGTAGGGGGTGCACTCTCCTACCTACCTCTGAGTAGGGTTTTTCAAAAAAAAAAATAATAAGTTCTCATTTCCATAGTATTGGATGGTACATCATATAATAATTTTCTACTTCCTAGTATCACATCAGCGAGTTCTACATGTCTACTCAAAAGTCCTGCGAGCACAGGGCACCTGCGGCTGGTGTTCCGTCCTTGGGGCTTCAAATTAAAGAATTAGAGAGAGGTGCCACTGGTAAGCTGCTCGTTGAAGTCTTCAAGGGCTGGCGCCTGTAAGATGGACATAGAATTAGTCTTCTCGATTCCTAAAAGAAATTCAAGTCCACGAAAGTAAAGCAAAACAGAACAAAGTAGACTACGGGCTACCTTGATGAATTCAAAATGGAAAACTAGTACAAGTGCCCTTACTATGTAAGCCACTGGCGGCACGGTAGAAAACTTAATCATGTGTTTAAACCGACAAATTAAAAGGGATGGCTCTTAAACAGCTGTCACTTAGAGTACTAGAACATTTGCAATTGGACCAGATTGATGACCTAGAATGAGTCAGAGAGGACCCAAGCATGCAGATGATCAATTGGAAAGGCCCAAACACCCAACAGTTTTTCTCCCAAGATAATATTGGAAAGAAAATGGTTGCAATGTCATTCAGCAAGAGCTCCCCTAATTTTAGGGAACAAACCACTGCCCCCCTGGGAAACCCCCCCCCCCCCCAACCCTGTACCCCCAGCGACGCAGCTGCCAAGGCAATCCTGTGGGCAACCCCCCCCCGCCATCACCCTCTCTTCCACTTCCCAGTTCCACGCTGCCACCTCCCCTTCTTCTTACCCTTTTCATCCCTGGCATCGAGGGCCTGCTTCTCTGCCCTGCTGCATGCAGCTGCAGGCTGTTGCAATTAGGGAAGCCATGGGCACTTGGACACTCCACAACTGGGATGCTGACTATGAGAGCACTGATACAGCAGAGTTTTCAACAGCCAGCAAGAAGTGGCCATTGGATGCCTGAGTGGTTAGACAAGGTGAGAAGGGGTCACTGACCGTTGAATATGCATACTGGTGCCGTGGAATAGACAAAAAAGATATGATGGAGGATCATGATACTAGCAGAATAAATCAGGCTCCTTGTCACAGGGTAGTTCATGTGGATAATGGAGCTGACAGATCAGAGACAAGAAATAACTCTGACGTCCAGGATCTACGTGGATGGCAGGCAAAGAGAATCGGAAAGAATACAAGAAAGAAGGTAGATTGTGGGTTCAAAGCATGAGAAGGGGGTGACTTTAGGTGACATTAGTGGCTGGAAGATGGGGAGAGAGAAGGAGAAAAGGTGCAACTTCGTCTGGTTTTGCCAAACATTTTAGAAATGGCTTGTGGCATTTTTAAAAGTTTAAGAAAAAAATTAAATAAAACAATTTTTGGTAGCAGAACAGTTTCATAAGGATGTGTTCCCAAACACCATATAAAGCCCTGAAGATCCATTTACTATATAACATTTGTCTACCTTTTCTTTTTCTTCCTGTTTGCTTTGGCCTTTTCTCTTTTCTCCCCGAGAAAGTACTATCTGGATCTTCAAGATATTTATTTCCTTATTTATGAGTTTTACCTGGACCTTAAAAATTGATCTGACAACAAGCCACAACAGCAAACTTGTAGAAATATGACATGAAGATTTGCCAACTCCTACTTAGGCAATAAAACAGGAGTAATCATGACCCAAGTATAGGTTCAACATCAACCATCATGATATCAGGAGTCTACAACTGTAACTTACAAGGCAACATCAGAATGACAACAGTAACTTTGAGATCATGATTATTTTTTTGGAAGTGAACTTTGACACCATGATTATTAAAACACAAGACAGTGGGAGTATTAGAAATGGCAATCAAAGGTATCTAAAGTTATAATGCAAGTGAACTTGCGGATGTTGACTACTTTCCAACATGAACTTTCCAACATGAAAGAACCTATGCAACTCAACAGCAAGGGAAACTTCCAAGTCCCAACCACTCCAGGGCCCATAATAGGAATGGGGATCTTGTGCCAAATGGTTGCACACTTCCAACTTCAATCAGATTTACAAATCCCCTCTTCGTTTATATGAGTTAATGGCTATCTTATTGAAACATTCTTACTTTTCATTCCAATCCGGTCAAGGATGTCGGAGAATTCAATAGCTACTTAGAATCATATTCTTTTTTCAAATGAAAAATTTTAGATCATAGTTTAGTAATAGCTTAGGAACTTTCTACTTTTGGAGATTGAGTGGAACTTTCCTCATGTACATAGTTTTTTCTGTGGATTCAAGTGAACATTTTTGTAGATGGAAGACGGCAACATGTCTTTCAAGCATTCATTGTATTAGAGTCTTTTTTTTCTTTTTTTTCTTTTTGGGCTTAAGTAGAAGAACTCCTTTTCTTCTGATTGTACTACCTCTGTTATTTTATAAGATTGGTGGTACGGTCCACTTTTCCTCGAAGAAAAAACATGTCTTTGGGGCAGTAATTTCCTCATTAAAAAAAAAAATCTACTCAAGCCCCTACGTCCAACAACTATGCACAGACAAGAACATTTGATGGTACTTGCTTTCCGGTGCTTACCACCATCAATATCTGGGAACTAGAGGAAAGAGCCATAGACAAGGAATGCTGCAATATATTGTCTGAAGCCTATCTGCAAGACTGTCCAAGACCTACATCATTTTTTCAACACATCCTCCAACCGCTTCAATGACATGATTACACCTTGTGCTGCTTCTATGGGGAGGTGGAGGAAGACCTAGACCACCTCTTCACAGGATGCTCCTTTTCTAATGATGTTTGGACAAAGATTGGAGCTAGGATCCACCATTCCTTGGGCCATTTTGAGAGTGTGCACCACCTCCTTAAATGGCACAAGAAGTGGCACCTAAAAGGGGATAAAATCATCTGGTAGCTCAGTCTTCATGCCGTTCTATGGGCTTTGTGGGGCGAAAGAAAGATGAGAATCTTCAAAAGGGAAACAAGAGTGGAGGATAGGATTGTTTCCTTGGTGTGTGATTGGGCTAAGCATATTCTATGTAAAGTGGAGTCTCAAAACTCTTCAATTTTCCTTTTGTTGGGGGAGAGCTAGGGGCATACCGTCTTGGTGTAGACTTTTTGTATAGGGATTCTTTTGGGAGCTAACGGATCATACTTCTACTTCCCTCATTCTTTTTACAATTAATACAATTGTGGTACTATCCACTTCTCACAAAAAAAAACATCCTCTACTGTCACAATTCAAGTCACTCTCCCAATCAAACTATTCTATGTTTCCACCACTAATGCCTCTCCTGTCAAAGGCTAGCAATTTCCCCTAATCCTACCACCATGATGACTCTACCTTCCCTCCATCCCGAAAATCAGTTCAACCCATGATTGCCACTCATCAATGCCCCTTCTATCAAGTCCAAAAGCAGCATGTCACTCTCAACCTTATTGTAGTATAAATTTTTTGAAAGTGGGTAGTACCCTTATTGTAGTATAGATTGGCAGTGGCACCCGCAACTCTTACAATTTAGGATACCAAATGTAGATCATTCACTACACTATCACCTCTCTTGTACAATAATGTAGCACAAAAAGTCAGCAACAGGTGATGGGCAGTTTTGGTCAACTTTCTACGGTCAGCACTCAGGTGTAATGGTCTTATGAGGAGCTTAAATGGCAGGAAGATTCCATTGACTGGTACAAGAGTATTGGTTTGATTGGGATCTATGAGTAATTGATAGGGGGAGTTCAAAGAGAGATCTAACTGCATATGATAAGCTTATCATGGATTACCCAGATGTATGACAAAACACCTCAAAAGTATGTGATGTGCTACCATGATAAAATCCGGCCAATAATAGGAAAAAATAGTGCTAAATAACCGAACAAGAGAATCTCAAATGATGCGATAATCAAAGTAAGGACTATGACATGAAATTACTACCACATTCATAATTCAAGAGGAAATCCAAATGCAAGAGTTGGCACCGTCCCACACATAATGCCTAGACAATCAGTACAGGGCTGAATAGATGCGCACATGCTCACGATTAGGTGGCGGGCAGCTAGCATGATACTATAACGGAGACAAATCAAGGTTTTACCGATTACCTAACCAAATAGGAAGTAGCCTCGGAGAGGGAACAAGATTACCAGCATCATTCAAGTGTGTACAGTGTCGATACGGTGTGCGCGTAGACAGCGGGGATGATGACGGAGATGACGGCAGTGGTGGCGGGATAATGAGCGCACGCTAACGCCTAGGCTGCTACTGCTGCGGTGGCCGGCGATGGAAGAGAACTGCTGTGCTGGTGCCAGTGTGGGCGTTGGCCGCTGCAGCGGTTGTGGCCAGCGGCAGCTCTGGCCGCCGCTGCTGCTGCTATGGCTGGGGGCGAGGACCGCTACTACTGCAGGGAACGACGGCGGCCCTGGACAGCAGTGGCTCTAGCCATTGCTGTTGTTCGGACGGACAGTGACTCTAGTTGCCACTGCTGCAGGGGCTACCGATGGGTGAGGGGAGGGAGTGGACGAGCGGCGGCGGGTTCGTGGTGGAGGGGAGGATGAGGAAAGGGGAGAGGAAGCGGCGGTTCGCAGTGGCCGAAGGAGGTGAGGAGAAGGAGGGAGAGGGGCGGCGGTTCACGACGGCCAGAGGAGGTGAGGAGGAGGGGGGAGAGGGGTGGCCGTTCACGGTGGCTGGAGGAGTGGAGAAAGAGGAGGGGAGAGGAAAGCAGCGGGTCACTGGCAGAAGGGTAAGAGGAAGGGGAAGCAGGGGCGGCGGGCCGGAGAGGGGCTGAGAATGCAGCAGTGGTGGTGGCGTGCCCGATGGTGGGCGGTGGGAACAGTGGGAGTGACAGTGGCCAGAGAAGAAGAGGAAGAGGAAGGCAATGGCGGTGGTGGTGGCGTGGTGGTAGTGGCGTCAACATGGCGGGAGTGGTGGTGGCAGCTACGGTTGGGTTGGACTTCTCACCCCTTGCACTCTCACACAACACAAAGAGAAAGATGCTAATTTTCTATTCATCAAAAACTGAAAACACACTAGGGTTTTCAAACCTTTTAAAGGCTCCAACAAAGAGGGCAAAAGACAAGTATGCCCATACATGATTGAAGACCAAAATACCCTCAAAGACTCCCTAAAGTACAAAAGAAACAAAATACTAAAATACCCTTGGAGACTCCCAAAATAACACTAACTAAAGCAAGCTAACAGTAGATAGCTCAACCTCGGGGTCGTCT
This sequence comes from Amorphophallus konjac, assembly GCA_022559845.1. Classification (NCBI taxonomy): domain Eukaryota; kingdom Viridiplantae; phylum Streptophyta; class Magnoliopsida; order Alismatales; family Araceae; genus Amorphophallus; species Amorphophallus konjac. The sequence continues at coordinate 226,220,505 of CM040117.1, read as the reverse complement.
ATGAGCATAAACTTGCAACATGGGTGTGATGTCCTCATCATTTGCCCGGGGGTGGTGAAAGCTCAACTCTATCGACTGACAGTGAAGAGATAGCACTCCAAAAGCTCTAGGTCCAAGCATCGCAAGTCATCCTCAGTAATCCACGAATCCTCCGACTCGGGACTACCACTCTATTTGATCAAAAAACAGTGAACCTCTCTGTCTCGGGTAAAGACGATTTGATCATCCAAGATAGTATCAATGCATTCAGCTGTAATGGGATTATTTGGGGGGGAGTGAGGGTAAAGTGGGGCTCTCATCCAAAGTGTCCGGTGTAGGCTTATCCATAAATGAATCATGTGGGGGAGTCAAAGAACCTCTATATATAACTAAATCTTCATCATTAAATGTGGGACTAAAGCCAAAGTTAGGTGGCAGATCCACCACATAAGCATTGGGATTCATCTTCTTCAAGATTTGAAAGGGCTCAGTGCTGCGCGCATATAATTTCTTCATGGTTCCTAGAAGAAACCACTCAAATAACAGACAGACCATGACTAAGTCCCCAACACTGAACTCTCGACCTCGTCTGTGAATGTTAGCAAATTCTTTGCATCTAGGATTGTTTTTCCTGATTTTTTTTTCTCGGATTTCTTCATGTAATGTATTAAAATGTGATGCAAATGTAGATGCAGAATCTGACACTCTAGATGTGTAGGAATACATGGGTAAGAGATCTATAGACTATCTAGATTTAAAACAATGTTATCAAAACTGCGCTTAGGCGCTCGCCTAGACAGTTTTTGAAGCGAGGCAGCCCCAAACCGCCTGGCTTTCGTCTCAAACGCCTCACTCACAATAGGGTTGGTCCCAAGAGATCTTGATTGACTTACCCTATGTATTTTTGCCTCAAATCTTGATTGTATGTATACATTTTCACCTCAAATCTTGATTGTTGTTAATTTTATTGAAAATCTTGATTATATGTAAGTGTTTTTTGTGATATTCAGATAAATATTTATATTTTTTAAATTGTATATATATAATAAAATGCCTCAAACGCCTAGATCGCCGCCTAGGCATTTGAGACATGAGACCCCTAACAAGACATCTAAGCAAATTCCCCAAACTCCAGTTAACCACCTCAGTCTACCCATCGGTTTATGGGTAAAAGGTAGTAGAGAATTTTAGTTTTGTCCCCAACTTATGCCACAAGGTCTTCCAAAAGTAACTAGTGAATTTCACATCCTTGTCAGTCACCATTGTCTTAGTCAACCCGTGGAACTTGACCACATTCTCAGAGTAGAGCGTGGCCACTCGAGACACATCAAAGGTTTTGGTATACGGAATGAAGTGCACCATCTTCGAGAATCGGTCGACAACCACCAGAATCGAGTCATGCCTCTTCATGGTTTTAGGCAAGCCCAACATCTAAACTGACGTCTTGCCATGGACAATTGGGAACAAGAAGTGGCATGTAATGGCCAGAAAATTGTTTCCCCTGTTTGGCTAATTGATAGGTGCGACATTGCCCAACAGTCTTGACAACATCCCTCTTCAAACTGGGCCAATAGAACTGGTACTCATCAGCTTCAATGATTTTCTTATGGCCGAAGTGACTAGCCAAGCCTCCAGCATGCAACTCCGAAATGATGAATTCTATCACAGACGTGAGGGGAATGCATAGGTTGCTACGCCTAAACGAAAATCTATTCTGGATGAGGAATCCTTCAATTTCGTGCTCGTGTACATCCCTAAGCTTGACAAAACCCTCCCTGAAGTCGGGACATACCTCATAATCTTCCTTCATTCGTTCAAATCTGATCACTTCTATTCTCAAATTTGTGAGGATGCTCAACCTTCGATTGAGCGCATCGACTGCCTTGTTTTCAACACCCGCTTTGTGCTTAAGGACATATGTATATTCTTGGAGGAACTCAACCCAACGGGCATGCCGTGAGTTTAGTTTCTTTTGTGAGTTTATATATCTCAAGGCCTCATGATCCGAATAGATGACAAATTTTTGAGACAACAGGTAGTGTCACCAATGTCGTAAAAACTAAATAGCAGCATAGAATTCTTTGTCATAAGTGAAGTAGCGCTCATGGATGTCGTTCAAATTCTCGTCGAAGAAGGCAATCGTATGACCTTCCTGGCTGAGAACACTGCCAATGGCAAGTCTCGAAGCATCACAAGCCACTTCAAAGACTTCGAAAAAATCAGGTAAGCACATGATGGGAGCCTCAGTCATCCTGGCCTTGATCTCCTCAAAGGCCCTAGTAGCTGCAGCGGTCCACTCAAACTCTCCCTTCTTCATGCAGTCGGCTATCAGTGTCATACTCTCACTAAATCCCTTAATGAACCGACAGTAGAATGTGGCCAACCCATGAAAACTACGGACATCCCAAACATTGCGTGGTAAGGGCCACTCTCTGATTGCTTTCACCTTCTCTAGATCTGCTGAGACTCCATTAGTAGAGACTAAGAATGTAAGGAAACTGACACGGTCAGTGCAGAAGACACACTTCTTTGGGTTGGCCTAGAACTTTTCAGTCCGAAGTGTGGTGAAGACTTAACAGAGGTAGTCTAGATGTAGCTCCTGGCTCTGGTTGTAGATCAAGATGTCATCAAAATAGACAACTAGGAACTTACCAATGAAAGGCCGAAACACCTGAGTTATGATCCTCATGAAGGTAATCGGGGCATTGGACAGACCAAAAGGCATAACCACCCACTCATAGAGACCATCCTTGGTCTCAAAGGTCATCTTCCATTCATCCCTAGGTAGAATCCTAATCTGGTGGTACCCACTCTTCAGATCGATCTTGAAAAAGACGGTGGCACTAGCCATAAGGTCTAACATGTCATCCAATCGAAGGATAGGGAAGTGGTACTTGAACGTGATTTTGTTAATAGCACGGTTGTCAACACACATACGCCTTTCTTTGGCGTCAATAGTGTTGGAATCATGCTCTCTCTTATGGAGCCTCTCGACAACAACTCATCAACCTACCTTCAGAGCTCATTCGATAGTGTTGCAGGTTGGGTAAAGTGACTTTTGGGACGAAATCTATGGCATGTTGGATGTCACGTAATGGAGGCAACTCGTCTGGTAAGTCATCTAGGAAAACATCCGCGAACTCCCCGAGAAGGCCCTTGACAGATTCTGGGAGGGGTAGGAGGGCATCCTTCTCAACTTCTCGAGGCATTAGAGCAAATAGTGGTTGGCCTTTGTTCAAATCTTGCTCTAATTCTTTGGGACTAATCAGGCTAATCACTTTCTTTCCCTTGTCCTTCTCAGTATGGTTATCAGCCTTCTTTTCAGAACTAGAAGGCTTGGGTTAGCTTGGCACAACACATATTTACCATCTTGGATGAAGGAGCAAATGTTTGAGCGCCCATAGATGGTAATGTCTAGATCAAACAACCATGGTCTCCCCAAGATGATGTGTCCTACATCCATAGTGATGGTGTCACATCACACCTTGCCCTTATACGTAACAAATTCAATGGGAATCAGGCTACGCTCCTTAACCTCAATAGATGTGGTGCCGATCTAAAACACTTCGTAGGGTTCGAGGTGAGACTCAAATTTCAACTTGAGAGTGGTCAATAGGCGAGAGGATATATCATTGATGCAACTACCACTATCCACAATCACCTTGCAGCTCTTCTCTCCAATTTTGGTGAACGTGTGGAAGATTGTTGTCTTCTTCCAGTCATCAATCGACTGGAGTTGTGTCAAGGTGAACCAAAGCACACTCAACCTAGGGCCTTCACAAGGTGAAACTGGGAGACACGGGACAACGTTCTTTATGCACCCCACAAACTCTCTGTCATCAGCCTAGTCGTCTAAGTATCCCTCAACTTGGTGAACAACTTCCTCTACATCTTCTTGTTTATCACCCTCATTATCACCTTCAATGTAAAGGGACTTGGTTTGACTCGGACACTAACTCGCCACATGGCCATACCCTTGACATCGGTAGCATTTAGTCCTATGGTTGACCTTGAATGGTTCGTTAGCAGCTCTCCTTTCAATAGCAGGAGGAGGTTTAGAAGAGCTAGCAATGGGCTTGGTAGAAAAAGAAGATGGGCCGGGCCGGACCGGACCGAAAAGAAGTAGTATTGCCCGTAGACATAAACTTGCCATGCGTATCATGGGCCTCAACAGCTCGAGAAAAGGGCGCACCCCTAGATTTGTCCAAATCCAATACTTGCTGATAGGATAGCTCCAATGTAGGTGTGCCTCTGGCAATGAGTTCCCTACGATAGTCATCTAGTAACCCAAATCGAAAGCGAGACAAAGTTTGTGTAGGGATCTCAAGTTCCAAAGCACTACATTGATTTAGATACTCATCAAATTGAGCAACATATTCAGCGGCTGATTTGTTACCCTAGGACAGCCGATTCCATTGGTCGAGTATCCTCCGGTGGAATGAGAGGGGAAGAAATTTAACCTTCAATCGCTCATTCATCTCATCCCAATTCATTACAAGGTCTTCCCTCCTCAGGGCCATTTGGTGCTCCACATTTTTCCAATATTGGGTCACTAAACCCGTCAACTTCATGACTACAAATCTGACTTTCCTTTACTCTGACATATCGTACCAGTCAAAGTAGCGGTCCATGCCCAACATCCAATCTGGGAATGTCTGGGGATCCCAATGATCATCATAAGTGGGAGCATCAATTTTCACGCTCTTAAGAAATTTGTCGTCTGGGCTTTCCTCTCTAGGGGTAGACCTTGTCTGCCTTCCCTTCTAGGCGGCGTCTGATCACGCTCTAAGCCTAGTGCATGGCGGTGGGGTCTCCGAACTCCTTGTCTAGGGTTTCTAGGGGCAACTTGCGAGGCTTTACTATCACTAGGCTGTGGGGATACCTCTACGTTCACGTTCTAACCAATCAAGGTGAACATTCAAATTTTCATGGGTTTCTTGTTACTTTTGCTCTATCTTTCCCAACCTAGCTAGGATGCGGTTTACATGCGGAATTTTCAGTATCCATTTCGTTGGATAAATATGCATATATTTCGGCATATTTGTCAATTCTGCGCTTTTGGGTTTATCAGACGATTTAGGGTTCGTGTATTAGATTTTTTCCCACCGACTGGAGTCAGTATTAATTTACATCGAACAAGTCCGAACATCTTTAATCAACTGTCAAATATCTCTTTTGCCCTTGCGATATCGATTATGCTATTAAGGGTTCGCCCTCAGGACTCCCGTGCCTTCAGGCAGAGATATATTTACGATTTTCCCTAAAGTAAGGGCTTATTTATAATTCTACCTTGAGCAAGGGTTTATTAAAAAAATTTCCTTAAATAAGGGTATATTTGTAATTTTCTGACCATTGGGGATATTTCTGTACTTTTTTGACCATAGAGGGTCTTTTTGTACTTTTTCTGACCACCGGGGTCTTTCTGTAATTTTTCTGACCACCGGGGGTATTTCAACAATTGGTAGGCCCTCTGGAGTCTTTTCTATAATTTTCCCTTGATTGAGACATCCTTGTGTATTTTCCTGAATTTTGCTGTATTTTATTGCACTTTCCCGAACTTTTGTTCAATTTGGCAAAGAAAAAGTGCAATTTTGATCTTTAAATAGCAATTTTGGAGTTTTTTGCAGGATTCTACCCATAATTACATACCAAAAAATCCCAGAGCTAAAGAGTCTCATGGCTTTCACATGATTTTTTCATCATTAACAATAGATGTAACACATCCCTTTCATATGAGGGTACTTTGGTAAATACACTCGAACATAGGGACTTTTATGCAAATTTAATACATCTTTGTTTGACAAGAAAAGGGCTGCCCCCTACCCTTTGCGCAGAGTTCAGGGGAGAAAGAAACTCCCAAGTCTCTTCTTCTTGTTTCAAGCTTCCACCCCAATTCTCTTTTTAGAGAAGAAAGACTTCCCTTTTTATAGGCGGTGAAAGAGGCCAAGGAGGAGACCACCACCGATAGATCTTGGTGGAGGTAAGCCTTTGACCCTTCACCTCCCCATCTCTTCATCTTCCTCTCTTTTCTTCTTTTCTTTTCTCTGTCTTCTTTTTGTTTCACGCACACATACATGAAGGGGGCCACCCCTAGTGCTATTTGGCAGGGGAGAGCTGTGCAGCAATAAAGAAAAGAGGGGGGGTGACACCCCCACTACAGTTGGCCAGGGGTCCCCCACTCCTACTCCCCATACTGCCCTTTTCATTTAAAAGAAGAAAGAGTGATAGAGGGGTGAGAGGTCTCTTAAATTCATCATTGCCAAGGAAGGTGCCTAGAACCCCAAGGGGGGGCTTTAGGGTGGTGACCACACCATCCCTTTTTCTTATGCTGCTAAGCTATGCTGGCTGTCCCTTACCCTACCTTTCACGACAGTAGAGCTAGGTCTTCCAACAGCAACAGCAGCGCAGGTGCAGCAACAGCAGTCTTCTTTTGGTCGTCGTCTTCTTTTTTAATCTTTTGCTTTTTGAAAGAGAGACAGCACAGTAGGGAAAAAAGAAGGTAACCATGGTGGCTTCCACGGGGGTCTTCCCTCCTTTTTAAGAGGCAGTAGGGTTGCCCTTCCCCCTCTGTTCTATTTTTTTTTTCAAACGCAATAGCAACAGATGGCGGGGGGGGGGGGGGAGGCACCCCCGGTGCGATGGATCGGGGGTCCTCCCTCCCCCAGTGGAGCAGCAGCAACAACACGGGAGGGGGAGGCACCCCCAGTTGCACTGATCGGGGGTGCTCCCTTCCCCGATCGACAGGCAACAGGGGGGCAGGGGCCACCCCTGGTGAGTCCAACCGGGGGTGCACCCCTCTCCCAGTCCGCAGAAGGATGCATCAACAGGGGGGGCACCCCCCGGCTGCTCTGACCGGGGGGTGCACCCCTCCCTGGGGTTGCATCCCTCCGGTCTGGGGCAACCGCAGGGAGAGAGAGAGAGAGAAAGGAGAGGCCCCCCCCCTCCATGTAGTCAAGTCAATGCTATAAAAAGACCGATGGTTCTAGGATTTTTTTATCTTTTTCTTGGCCTTCTTCACAACAAAGGACACGTCGGAGGATTTGTTTGTTTGTTGTCCATTTCTAGACGCATTCTTGCTACCTATTGACTCCGGGGTAAAGAGAGATTGCTTGGTATCTTCAATCAACTTGCTGTCCTTTATGTAAATATTAAACTTTTATGCTTGGCTGCTAATCTTCTCTTCTTTTCCTCTTTTGCTCCACAGAAACTGACAATGTCTTGTGTGAGGGAGATCCATTCCAGGAGAGGTGCTGGCTGGGATGGAAAAAGAGACAAATCTCCTCGTTTGCCCAACCAATTGATGTCTTCCCTAGACCCGTCGTGAGTTACAAAAGACAACATGTTTTTGCTTGATCGTGAGTTTACTACCATTGCTAGCGGCCCACTTCCAGAAGGTCCTTTAGAGGGAGGAAAATTTGATCCCTCACTGATTGTTCAATGAGGTTTTTACAAGTACCAGCGGATTGGGAATTACCTAAGGCACTTTCCCCTGGATGATTATCTCTTCCCCATTTATCGAGCATTATGTTCTAGAGAGTATGGATAAGGAAGACCATGTTTTACCAACTGAGTGAGTCTTGCTTGAAAGAGCTATTTTCATGGGACAGGATAGCATGATGGGGACTTGTGCCCTTTCTCACCCTAGCTTCCCATTGGGTTACTCATTCCAAGCTCCGTTTCCGACGGCTGCCCAGCTAGGCTTCTTTGGCACCGAAGATTCCTGCTACACTAGATCATGCACTATGATACCAGCTATATGGGAACTATTTGACCAGCATAAAACTGGCTCACCTTTGACTGGGCTGTTTTTGATGCCATCTAGCACACAATTTGCTGCAGAGAATTATGATAAATTGTGCTTCTTGGACCAGATTGTGAGTGGCTCTGCACCCAGCTCGTATGGTAAATGGTCGGTGATTGCCTCACACCGATTCCATTTGGGTGCATCAGAGTGACTGATGGGTGTCATTCATCATTATCGTGAGATTTTGGATTATGTGGGGATTCGCCATGCAGTCACTGCTACTCTTTACTGATACCCTTGTTACGGGCTTCTTCAGGGTTTGGTGGAGCGATTTAATAGGCGTTTCAACACTTTCGCGATTGCCGAAGGTGAAACATCACTTGATCTATAGAGCTTTCATCGCATTTCAGGCCTTCCCATCTCTGGGAGCATGTATGAGGAAGTTTACTTATGGTGGATCCCTAGTTGATTTTGGAGTTTAAGTTTTAATGATGACAAACTGTGCGTGCATGTGTTGAGGAAAATGTACATTGATGCAAAAGGAGCTTACATTTTGATAATCTTGCATTGCAGGATTAACATCCGAGGAGGACTTAATTTACAAGTCAAACCAATGCTTGATGAGTATTTTGGTACTGGTATCTTCATTCATGTTTTTCATTCCATACTATCATGGGACTTTTGAGGAAGTATATGGTTCAAATTGCTTTTCATACTCTTTGCTAAAATTAGCTTGAATAATGTTTAACCATTCATATGTGAATTGATGTATTAGGTTGAATAAATTTCATGTATAGCAATACATGTCTTGATGACTGCACTCTTACTTGAGTATTTGATAGTTTGGAAATGCCCCATACCTGCATGATCAATTCTTTGATATGTGAGGTTGTAAAGAAAATGGGTAGTTATGTTTCAATGGAACTTGATGAGTGTTTGTGTGTTGAAATGCATGATCAATTCTAGATCAAATGGTTGTCAATGAAACAGAGATGAATGAAGGTAGATTGCTCAGCAAATGCTCATACAAACTTGAAATGGTCGTGTACTCATGCATATTGTTCATGGAGCCTTGAGCTTGCAACATGCTTAAAACTATTCATGCTTTGACAAAATGAATTTATATTGGCTAGCAAGATGCTTAACCCATTCAAATCATCATTAGTTAGAATGTGGTTTAAAGTATGTCAATACCTTGTTTTAATGCATGGAAATTTGTTTTTAATGTTTGGATGAGGAATATTGAGATTTCAATAGTGTATAATTGAGTTTTCATTTCTGTCAATAAAAGTGTCAACTCTAAGAGTCGACACTTATTTCAATGTGTGCTGTTTGCCCTGTTTTATCAGACCAGACTGAAAGTGTCGACTCTGAGAGTCGACACATACAGGCCTGGGGGTTATTTTCGTGGCTGGCAGAACCCCTGACATCCTGCGTGTGTTGTTTTCATCGCGGGCAGTGTCCTGTGAAGAAAGTGTCGACTCTGAGAGTCGACACTTCTTCTGGTTCGTCCGGAACGGGTTTTCCGGATTCATTTCGAAACCCTATTTTCTTATTCCATTTGCCTTGGTTGTTTACCCCATTACCCCTAGGGCACTCATACATATCTTAGACATGTTTTGCAAGGTTTTTGCAAGGGGTTATGTGGCATTTCATGTTCCCTAAGTTGCTAATATAAATATGCTGCGAATTTCAGGTTTTGAAAATGAGAAGAGAGGGCTTGGCCGCAGGTGGAGTGGAAGTGAGCATTTCTTGAGGGCTTATCATTTTCTTCCTCTTGTAGGAGCGATCCGGACTGGAAATACTTAGAGCATCATCCGTCTTCAAGCATTCAAGCTCGTTGTGGGCGAATCTTCGTGGAAGAGCTTCGTCGGCTTCGCATTTTCAAGATCTATCTCCCACTCACCATCAAAGTTCAAGGAAGACATATTTGAGTGGCCTCCACTTACCAAGAGGATATTTCTGCAACCTCTCCATGTCTATTTTGATGATTATTCTTCAGTTCATCATTTCTATCAAACATATATTGAACATTCATTTTTATTTCTGAACACGATATATTTGTGTGGTGGACGGAGCTGCGTCTCCGTGTGTGGAACCTTGTGCGGGGTGAGTTCCCCGAGTCTGTGTGGTTGTGCTGCGGTGGCAGCGGTCTGGGGCTAGGCCCCGTGTGTGTGTATTGCTGCGGAAGCAGTGTGTGTGTGGTGTTGGGGTTCGTCTCCGGTTGCTACGTTCCGTAGCGTGTTAGTGAAGCCTCACCGGGTTTCGGTGCGGGGTGGACGTAGGGAGCCCGTCGTGGTCCCGAACCACCTAAAAATCTATATGCAATGTGGTTTGCCTGTGTGATTGTCTATTTCCTCTATCTCCGTTCACAGGCTAGTTTATAGATTTTTATTCACTGCACCATCGCATATCGCTACGTCTGCTATCAGTGTTCTGTGGTTGTTCAATCGTTATTTGCTTAGCCTATTCGTGTGAGATCGGAGAGTTCGAGAGAACCTATTCTTGTAGTGCGTTTATTTCCTTTCTCTATAACTCTTGTTGGTAGTTTATTTTATTCCGTTGCGCAAAATTTAAAAACTACCACTGCCGTTAAAGGGGACAATTCAACCCCCCCCCCCTTCTTGTCCAAACACCTATCTGGGCCAACAATTGGTATCAGAGCAGAGTCTCTGATTTATTTTACGGACCTCACGGTCTAGGAGTAAAGATCTTTGATAATGGCTATGAATGGCATGCTACCTGAGGGTCACTCCATACATAGACCCCCATTCTTTGATGGGACAAATTATCCCCATTGGAAAAACAAAATGACTGTGTTCCTGCGAGCACAAGATTATGATACCTGGAGAGTCATTAGTAAAGGTCCTTATCAAGTGCCTGACGATGAGGATAGTTGGACTGAAGAGCATATTAAGAAATCATGTGCTAATTTTAGAGCTATGAATATTGTTCAATGTGCTATACATCCAAATGAATATTCACGTGTCTCGATGTGTTCTTCTGCGCAGGAAATGTGGAAAAAACTCCGACTCAAATATTATCTTACTTGCCTACACAAGGGCAGTTGGGCAGAGACTTTGCTTGCGGCTCTTATGATTTTTGCCCTTTTGCTACTGAGGGGCCCGATGGCCTGGCTTATCACCTTCCCTATCACTCTACTTCCGACAGTTCTTTTTATGATGATTGACTTTGTTGCATTCGCCCGAGTGTCCTTATCTTCTGCAAGGGCACTACTACTTTCCTGGAGCCTTATTATCCACACTGCTTTGCGTGGAACTTTGGATATGATCAGAGTGTCTCCCAATGCTAACTTTCCTTTGGAGGTCCGGCTATACCGAGGGCACGACAGGCATTTAGTAGCAGCCAGCTGGTGGTGTTATTTTATCAGAAAAGGGCCAGAGTCAGGTTACTCTCTCCCAACCAGGAAGAGGATTGGGCATGTTGATATATACATTATGCTCGTTGGTGGTTTTGGCACAGCAATGTCTTTAGACAGCCTATTCATAAATTGAAAGAAGTAGAAGAAACCCGCTTGAAGATGATTGGCGCGCCCCCATTTGCTATTGATCATTCATTTCTTTATTCTCAGTTCCCTCTATCTTGCTAGATCAGTTCGGGAACTTCGCTCAAAGTGGGAGGCACCAAATGGGCCTATTCCCATAGATAGGGATAATTATGTAGGGGCCATGAAGCCTTTGAAGCATCCTGAAGACCCGTCTTCAGGGAAAGGGAAATCTCTAACAGCCTAGAAAATTTATTCATGGGGGGAGCATCTTCTTTCAGATTATGGTCATCTCCCAGGTGCCTCTATGTCCAGCCCTCTTCTTACGGATGGCTTCAACAACGAACTTTGGCCTAAATGGGAGGCATTTGATCAGTGCCATTGCACGAGTGGGTGCCCTTGAGTGCATTTCCTATATTGAAAATGGGACCACACTCCAAGACATTTGGGATGCTATTTGCAAGGCGGGCAAAGCCATAGGCCTTTCTCCTGAGAGCATAGTGTTGCAACCGTCTTTTTCTCCTGCGCCAGATGGTATGTGTACTGACTTGTGATCTCTTATAGAGTCATATTCGATTTCATGAAATTGACCTTTATGTATAACGATTGCATTCTTGTTCTTTTTTATTCCTTTGCAATAAGTTTTGTTCCTGTTAGGACTTTTAAGAAGAAGAAGGCCTCTAGCCATCCCAAACGACGGAGGAAAGCTGGGAACGATGGCCCAACCACAAAGACAAGTCGTCAGTCCAAACAAGGGGCCTTGCCTGAGAGGCAAGATGGTAATTACTATTCCTTCATTTAGTCTTAAGTGCGAAGGCTTCATTATATATGTGGGATAACTTTTCCTTTACTCCTTTTTCCACATCAGTTGCTTCCGACGGGTAGAATGACGGGGAAGACGAGGGGCTGGACGACCTGGGTATGCTGAATGATGATTATAACCCAGTGTCGGATGCTTTGCCGCCTCCTTTTTGTAGGGGTTCCCCAGATGCGGCTCCTCACAACTAGGGTAGACTTGCTATTTCCCTTTTATTCTTCCTACTTTGCTTTGTTCTTTCTTTCCCTTCCACAAGAGACATGTTAATCCATTAATTGCCTTCCAACAGGAGGTTTTGAGAATACAATGGCACCTGTGGGAGCATACGCCGCACTGTTAAATGCTAAATTAAATGATGAGCTCCCAGCATATTCCGACACTCCGACGAACGGGAGGGATGCCGTATCCGGTTATGAAGCCACCTTACTAGCCGAGCTTTGTACTCAGGGAGTTGCCCCGACTTCGGAGGGGACCATGCCGGGTCACTTTACTTTTGAGGGTGGTCAGTTGTCGGCCTCTAGTAGCTTGGTTAAACAGCCAACTTCCCATGCCGCCAGTGAGAACATCTAATTTTTCTCCCTTCTTGCTCTTTTGATTTATTTCAGCTTTTTTCATTTATCCAACTTATTCTTTCTTTGTCTTTCCTTGTGCAGTGGCGATCTCTGCCGCTATAGAGCCCTCTGTCCCTCCATTGGATGAAGCATCTTGATCAGTAGGGCGGGATACTAGGGTTGAGCTGCCTGAAGCAAGGCCTGAGCCAAACTTTGAGGATAAGTACCCAAATAGTTCAATACCGGATCAAATTGAGAATTTCGATGGGGGTGTTGAAAGTAAGCTACTCCATCTTCTGCTTGCTTGTTTGTCAAGACTGTATTTATGAAGGTTGCATCTTATAAATCTTAGGCTGCCCAGGAAAAGGAGTTGATGTGGTGCTCCAGGCGACAGAGGGAGGAGTCCTCCCTTCTTTAGGAATTGGTGAATCTTCTGGTATGACGGATCATACCTCTATCGGTCCATCACCCAAGTTAGCGGCAGGGATCCCCTTTGAGCACCCAGGTAATTTGACCCTTCCTCTTTTTCCAGTGTGAATATCTTCTTGAGGTGAGAATAAATTTTACATCATATTCCGCTTTTCAGGAGAGGCAGGCTTACAAGTTGTGGAGGCTAGAAATCCCGAGCCAGCTCTTAAGAAGGAGCTCCCTGCAGCTGGGGCTCTTTCATGTGGTAGACAACCCTTGTCGGAGAGCACGATAGCTTCCATTCCTCTTTCCTTTCTTTGACATACTCATGGTTATGATTATCTGTCCTCCTATTTTGCAGGCCCATAGGACATCATCCCTTCGGGAAGAGGAGCCCCAGATCATGTACCAATCCCTTTTGTTGAATTCCTAGGGCATAGTGTTGAATGACCAGATTCTCCACAGCCTACACCTTTCATGGGAGTCGAGCTAATGCTTGACACACTTATTAGCAGTGCCCGAGCTATGTTCCAGTGGGAGACTCTCCCCTCAGTGGAGGCTGTGTAGGATCTCTTCGGACTGGGACACGGGGTTACCATGCACTAGGGCTGCCACGAGAGTCTTGGATGGCAGCAGTGGAGAAAATTTGGGAGGCATTTCGGAATCTGCATGAGTCTTTGGCCTGGGAGGTTTATCGCTTGGAGATCTAGCGACTTGAGGCAGAAATTGTTGCTAGCAAGGCCAAAGAAATAGATTCCAAGGCTGAGGAGGTTCGAGGACATCAGTGCTCCTTTGAGGTGGCAGAGGCTGAGAGTAGGAACCAGGCCGCATTGCTTCAAGAAATTGTTCGAACCATAATGCAGAAAATTGAAAAATTACAAGTCACGGAAGAGTCAAGTGCCAAAGAAGCACAGCTAGCACAAGCTGAGGAAAGTTATCTTGTTCCACAGTGCCTAGAGGTGCATGATACTATGGCCGCCACGCAGAGCCGAATTGAGGATTTGATGAAGAGAAAACCTTGCCATCTATGAGTTTGAGCTTGTTTTTTGTACGTTACCATTCTTCCCTTCTTTTTCTTTTTTCAGTATTCATCATTTTATGGTTATCCCGAGAGCTTGTCTCGAGCTCCAATTTTGTGGATGAATGATAGAAACAATGAGTTGATAGGAGCGAAAAGTTCTTTATCCTACTTGAGCATTGTTCTTCATCATAATTCTTCAACTGTCTTCCTTTCTTTTTTCTTTTCTTTTTTTACTTTACTAGTCTTAGCGCCCTTTCGGGTTTTCACCAAAACTCGTCCCCTTTAATTTTTTCCAACGCACCCTTTCAGGTTTTCACGCTAAGGGGTTACCCATTTTTGCCCGAGATGCCCTTTCGGATTTTCACCACAGTCGGATTATGACCTTTTTACCTTAAGCAACAGGTAAACCGGCTACCCAAGTCCGTCAGGACACCACTATTTTAAGTCCCATATATATTTTTTTTTGAACAGATGTGAGAGATAAACCCTTTAAAAGCTTGAAGCTAAGGGTTGTACCTTTGTGATGCATGACTTCGGACTCATCCCTTGGCTAACTCCCGGTGGTTTGAGAGTCAAACTTAAGATTTAGGATTTAAAGCTGACCACCGGGTGGTGTGAGAGCTGAACTTAGGATTTAGGATTTGGGATTTGAGGCTGACCACCTGAGTGGTTTGAGAGCCGAACTTAAGATTTAATGTAATGCCCCGGATTTTTCGGATATTTTTCGTGGGTCTCGGAGTGTATTTTGTGCTTTACACGTGTTTTTCCCTTATGTGCCTTCGGAACACTATGCAGGACAAACCGTGGCGTTCTCCGACTCCGGGACATTACCACTGCGTTGTGTTCCTCCCGAAGATCGCGGAGGTAATTTTTGATATTTTTCTTCTGAGTTTTTTTCTATATATTAACCCCTTTCTCTCTCTCCCCTCTCATTCTCTCTTTCTCACTCTCTCTCATCTCTTTCTCTCCCCCTCTCCCCGGGCGGCCGACGGTGGCGGAGGAGGGCGAGGCGGCAATGGCGGGAGGCGAGGAACGGCTCGAGGATCGAGGGCCGATGGCGCGTGGAAGCTCGGCCGCTGGTTCGTGGAACGGCGAGGGTTTCACGGCGTTTTCTTCACGGACCGACGCCCATGGCGCGTCGAATCTTCGGTGGGGGTAGGGAGATGGACCCCCAGCTTGTGCACTTCCTTTCCCGCGAGTTTTGTAAGCCGTGGTGAGCCGAGCGGGCTTATTTGAGCTTTTGGGGGAAAATCCATGTTTTTGGGGAGTGAGCCGGATCTCTCGTTTCGTGGTGTTTTTGGCTGATCCAGGGGTTTAGATGCATGCCTAGGGGCTTGGGGATGGATTCCCCTTTGTTTCTCCCGGGGGTGTTTGGGGCGTGGATCGGATTTTTGGGGCGTTTCCCGCCGTTCTCGATTTTCCTGAAGTGTGGCGGTCCTTCCAGTGACCGCCACATCCTTCTGGCGGTCTCCGTTCGACCGTTTCAACCTTTCCGTGCGTGGGTTGGGCCTGGCGGCCGCACGATGAGCCGCCAGAGCCCAGGTGGCGGCCAAAGGTCCGACCGCTAAGCCCAGTTGGTCGGCGTGGCCTTCGAGGCATTTTGACCGCTGGTTTTTGACCGATTGGAGGTTTTGGGGTCTGGCGGCCGAAGGTACGCCTGCTACATGCCCTGTGGCGGCTCTATATAGGACCGCTTGTTCTTTCGCGACCCAGGGTGTGGCGGCTCATTGTTGAACCGCTACAATACCTGTGGCGGCCTAAGGTTGGGCCGCTAGAGTCGTGTGGCGGCCCAAGAGAGGACCGCCAGGCGATTCCCGTGCTTGCGATGTCGGGTTCGTGTTGTGTTGGTCTCCGGTCGACCCGGTTGTGACCCAGTGGTTGACCATCGGCCTCGTGAGTGTCCCGGACACCCCGTGAGTTATGTGTCCGTGTTTCTGGGGTGTCTGGAGGTACCGTGCTACCTCGATTAGCGTGCCCGTAGGTGTGGTGGGTCCGGGTGACCCCATGTGTTCCGGACTTTTGTGTGTTACGCTCGATCGAGTCACCGTGTATCGGTGTGAGTGTGATGGGGTTTCCCCGCGTGTCGTGGGTTTCTGCGGAAGATGGTTCCCGATTGGGCCAAGTGTCTGGCCTTGGACTGCGAGTCCAGTCATCCGGCCTGGGGCTGAAGGTTTCCCGCTTTTCCCTGGGATGGGGAATCGGCGTGGCGGGTTGTGCGCTGCCTTGGGAATCGTGCTTCGGTGCTTTCCGCGTGGGCCGTGTGTGTGGCCTGTGGACTGTGAGTTCAATTACCCAGCCTAGGGCTGGAGGGTTTCTTAGTTCCCTTTTCGAGGGAATGGCCTCGACAGCTCGTGAGCTGCCTCGATATTCGTGCTACCGTGATTTTAGACCTAGGGATTAGACTAGATTAACGACATTGTGCCGTTGCGTACGACGGTCTTGATCCCGAGTCTCGTGACTCAAGGACCGTTGGATTTAGTGAGTCTAGAGGACCGTCCAGAGTCCCGTGGCTCGTCGTCACTTGGTCCTTCTCGATTTTCGTGCAGGGTGCATGCGTGTTTCTCGGAGTTTCTCCTTGAAGAGTGGTCACACCAGTGACTCCCCACTAGTCGTAGTCTTGCGACACGCGAGTGGTCCCATCAGGGAGTGGTGGCGAGGCTACCCCGAGAGACGATTTTTAGACTGGTTTCCGTAGGGCCCCACGTTTGACGCCAGAGTCCGGCTGAGGGGAAAACCAGTCAAAGGGCCAGACCTAGGACGTGTGGTCTATGTGTGCACACGTGGTTGGGGGCAGTGGACCCGCGCCGGCCAGCGCGACCCCAGCTAGTCGCTTGTTCTGTGGTTACTTGTACGGTGTCTCAGTTCCCGCTGGGCCGGAGGGAGACACCTGAGGCGCGATCTAAGACGTCAGTGGACGCATCCGGCCTTGCTTCTGGTGGGCAAGTACTCCTGTCACATGAGACGTGACTCTCTTGTTTCCGGGTTCCATTTCCCGTCTGTGAGACGTGGTTTTCTGGACCGTCCGGTGTTTCCGAGGTAGTGGCCGGATTGCTAGTGGCTTCACTGAGGGTGTCTTGTGAGTGCGGTGCCCGCGACCAGGTGGTCAGGGTTGCACCTTGGACAGCGTGTCCAAGTTGGCCTTGTCCTGGGAGACATGCCTCTACGGCAGGGTTGCCGTGGGTTTCACCTCGGTGAGTGGTGTTAGTGTGGTCCGGTTCCCGATGGTGAGATCGGGATTTCTCTTTCTACTTGACCGGTACAGTAGGAGTAGTTGTAGTGCCGAGTTTTGACCGGCCACCGTGTTTACTGTTCCTGCTGCTACTGTTGTTCTTGTAGTTACTGCTTTCCGTGCCGCCGTTGTTCTCAGTTGGGGTTCCGCGGGATCCCTACTAAGCCAGTGACAGGAGACTCACCCCTGCGTTTCAGGTGCGACGGTTCTTCCTCGAGGTTCGAGGGCGCTGTTCGGAGGTTCTTAGTTGTCAGCTCGCCGGGCCGAGTGTTCACTTGGCATGTGATACGTTTTACTGCTTTAGACTGTACTTTCTGTTGGACTGGACTCTGTTGTAGTTGTTTATTTATTTCTGTTAATTGTTGAATTGTCCTGCTTTATTTCCTATTTCTTTGTACCTCCACACTCCTTTTAGCCCTTCGGAGACCTCCCAGCTCGTGGGCGGCGGGCCAAGATTCGAATGGTATCGGGTTCTTCTCGATATCTGGATCTTGGGTCGTCACAGCTGGTATCAGAGCGGTGGTTGTGGACGTACATAGGAATTCGAGATATTGCAGTGATCAGAGTCCATAAGGTCCAGTACAGTCGGCAGCTGGCATAGGGTTTTGTGTTTGTTCTCCGCTTGGTTTCTCGCTTGAGAGCTTGAGTGCGCTGCGTGGCGCTGTGAAGGTGGTTGCTGTTCGCAGGCTTTCGTGCCGACGTGGGGTCTAAGGATCGAGGTTGAGAGCTTCTCCCTCATCGGTGGTGATCCCGGTTGCGCTGCGTCGGGCAGAGGTTGCCGGTAGGTGCGTTGCTGCGGTGCTGCGTTCGAGGTTCCTGCAGCGAGGTCAGGTGGCTGGCGAGGGTTGTCTGTGGTAAAGTGGCCGTGAGCGTGCTCTGAGGGAACTGTTGTTGAATCTGGCCACTCCAGCGTGGGTTTACCCAGCCCCTGAGATTTTCAGGTTGTGGTTTAAGGTGGTAGAGCGGGTGTTCTGATCGAGAGGTGTGCTCGGGTGAGCGGAGGATCTTCTCGGTGAGCTGCTGATTTTCGAGTCTGATGTCCTCGTCATGCTCTGTGGCGTCAGGAATGGCGTATCGGTCCCGATTGTTTTGCAGATTTCGAGGCAGGATTGGGCGGAGTTGTCCCAGTAAGTTCTTGCTCCTGCGCTCTTGCCTGCGAATGGATTATGTTCGCCCTAGATTTGGTTTGAGATATGAAGGTTCCATGGCGAGTTCGGGACTCGAGGATGAGCGTCGGCGGTTGTCGATTATGGCTCGTGTTGCGTCTCTTGACGTGGCGTGTTGCAGTTCAAGGAATTGCAGTGGTGGTGCATCGAGAGATGTTGTGATCGTGGTCCCACGTGACACTTGCTGAGTGTGTCGGACGCGCTGACCTAATGGAAGCGATGGTTTTCTTGGTGCTGGATGGTGCTGTTCCCAGCGTGTGCGAGATTCGAGATCAGGTCGGGCGTGGAGTTTTTTCGTTGGTCGGAGGTGTGATCGGTTTCTCCTTTGGTTGGGGAGATCGTGTTTGGTTAAGATTCGTCGTCTTGCATTGCGTGCCCAGATTGGTTGACCTCGTGTGCCATGAAGTCCGTGCGAGACGTGATCCGTATTTTGGCAAGGTGGTTGTCTGTGAGAGTTGTGCCCAGTTCCCCTGGTGTGTAAGGGTGCTGGCGCTGTTCCGGAAAGACGAGTGCTGGTTGGGCGGTGTTCGCATTCTTGGCTGGTGCTGGAACTTTCCGATGCGTGGTAGATCGGATCCTGCAGAGTTGCGGAGGATTGCCAGATTTGGGAGTGAACCTGTGCTTGGGGTTCAAGGTAAGGGAGCTTTCCTCACCTTGTTTTCTGAGGTTGACCAGCTGAGTTGTATATTGTCGGGATGGCGAGTCCCGAGTTGTCGTGTTGGCTGTGCGCGTGGATCAGAGTGCGCAGCGGAAGCCTGGTGGGCCCACAACCCACAGGTTCAGGATCGTAGTGTTGGTTGTTACGGGCGGATTCCTGAGTTTGCGTTGAGCATTGGAGGATTGGTTCCTCTGTGTGAGACGTGTTGTTGCCGTGCCGTTGCTCGAGGTATTATGGTTCTTGGCACTGGCAGGATGGAGTGTTGGGGAAAAATGTTGGCAAGTGTGCCGCATGAGTACCCTGTTCCTGTGATGGAAACCGTGTCAGGCGTCGGTGTTAGACCCGGATGGGGTTGTTGAGGATGTCGCCTGACGTAGGTCGAGGACGTGTTGGTCAGAGTCGGTGGCTTGGTGCCCGACTTGTATTGCAAGTTGTGTTCTCGGAGGAGATCGTGTTCTAGAGGAAGTGATCTCTGAGAGATTGTGGGTTCCTGTTGGTAGTTGCGAGTGACTGGTAAGGCTAGTCTCGTAGTCGACCATGGTAAGATGTGTATTGTTGGGGACCCATGTGCATTGGTCGTGGTGTTGGCGACTAGGTTGCCGTAATATTAGATGGCGCTTTCCTCCCCTAGAGACGTGTGCCATGAATTGTTCCGGTGGTGTCCCGTGGCTCTGTGGTGAGGGCGGAATCGGGATTGGCAGGTGTCCACTTGAATTAATTGAGATAAGATTTGATGAGACAAGACGGAAGAGTGACGCCTGTGGGCGGAGGCCTTTTAGTGAGATTGGCGTCGGTATGGTGGTCCTTGATGGGACGTTGGCGTTGGAGTGGTTATCCCTGGTCTGGTGACCAGCATGGGAGGATTTTCCTGTAAGCCTGAGTCGAGTGAGGTGATGACCGAAGACTCCTAAGTCTTGTCGTTGGTTTTGTCGTGCTCCTCTGAGAGGGTTGAGTTGGCGCGATGATCAAGATCGGATGCGGCGTCCGAGAGAAGTTCAGCTCGAGAAGGGACAATTGTCTGTGTGTGAGTCAGCGGATGGCCTGCTGTGAGCTAGATCGTGCCCCTTGGGCCAGTGGAGGTTTCCCGTTGACGTATATCTGGCGACTAGTGGCTGGTCTTTTCACAGACAGAAGATGATGTTGTTTGTGCATCGTGAACGGTGAGAGCCATGTATCAGTAAGGCCTTTGGTGGTCGTTTTTGTGATGTGCTTTTCCGGATGGGATCTGGGCTTTGTCGAAGTTTGAGTTCTGACAGAGTTGGTCCCGTACTGTTGTGAGCCGATGGAGGCTCTGTATTGGTTGTTCCCTTGAGAAGGGTGTGCGACCTATCAGCTGGCTGTGAAGTTGATGTGTGTATTGTCTGCCGACCATAGGATGGATCGGTAGCTATTTCTCGTGACGAGGACTATCTCCTCGGTGAGCGAGATGGTGGCAACAGTGCCATGATTGGTTCTCGCGATGTCTGAGGTGATGCCGGACTGTGTCTTTTGGTGTATGCCAGCTCTGATGGCCGATGTGCGCGGCGTGCGGAGCGAGGTGCCGTTCGTGATTGTAGCCTGGCTGTGTCCCTCAGGATCGGAGCTTTCGTGAGAATCGAGGTTTTTGTGCCGGGGCTCTGACGGCGTTGTTAGTTGGTTCAGTGTTCTTCCCCTGTGACTTGGTGCTAGTCCTTAATTTCGAGGATGAAATTTGTTTAAAGGGGGAGGGCTGTAATTCTCCGGATTTTTCGGATATTTTTCGAATATTTTTCGTGGGTCTCGGAGTGTATTTTGTGCTTTACATGTGTTTTTCCCTTATGTGCCTTCGGAACACTGTGCAGGGCAAACCGTGGCGTTCTCCGACTCCGGGACGTTACCACTGCGTTGCCTTCCTCCCGAAGATGGCAGAGGTAATTTTTGGTATTTTTCTGAATTTCTGGAATTTTCGAGTTTTTTTCTATATATTAACCCCTTTCTCTCTCTCCCCTCTCATTCTCTCTTTCTCACTCTCTCTCATCTCTTTCTCTCCCCCTCTCCCCGGGCGGCCGACGGTGGCGGAGGAGGGCGAGGCGGCGATGGCGGGAGGCGAGGAACGAGGAACGGGTCGAGGATCGAGGGTCGGTGGCACGTGGAAGCTCGGTCGCGGGTTCGTGGAACGACGAGGGTTTCACGGCGTTTTCTTAGAGGACCGACATCCACGGCGCGTCGAATCTTCGGTGGAGGTAGGGAGATGGACCCCCAGCTCGTGCACTTCCTTTCCCGCGAGTTTTGTAGGCCGTGGTGAGCCGAGCGGGCTTATTTGAGCTTTTTGGGGAAAATCCATGTTTTTGGGGAGTGAGTCGGATCTCTCGTTTCGTGGCGTTTTTGACCGATCCAGGGGTTTAGATGCATGCCTAGGGGCTTGGGGATGGATTCCCCTTTGTTTCCCCGTCACCCGGGGGTGATTGGGGCGTGGATCAGATTTTTGGGGCGTTTCCCGCCGTTCTCAGTTTTTCGGAAGCGTGACGGTCCTTCCAGTGACTGCCACATCCTTCTGGCGGTCCCCGTTCGACCGTTTCAACCTTTCCGTGCGTGGGTTGGGCCTGGCGGCCGCACGATGAGCCGCCAGAGCCCAGGTGGCGGCCAAAGGTTCGACCGCTAAGCCCAGTTGGCCGGCGTGGCCTTCGAGGCGTTTTGACCGCTAGTTATTGACCGATTGGAGGTTTTGGGGTCTGGCGGCCAAAGGTACGCCCGCTACATGCACTGTGGCGGCCCTATATAGGACCGCTTGTTCTTTCGCGACCCAGGGTGTGGCGGCTCATTGTTGAACCACTACAATACCTATGGCGGCCTAAGGTTGGGCCGCTAGAGTCGTGTGGCGGCCCAAGAGAGGACCGCCAGGCGATTCCCGTGCTTGCGATGTCGGGTTCGCGTTGTGTTGGTCTCCGGTCGACCCGGTTGTGACCCAGTGGTTGACCATCGGCCTCGTGAGTGTCCCGGACACCCCGTGAGTTATGTGTCCGTGTTTCTGGGGTGTCTGGAGGTGCCGTGTTACCTCGATTAGCGTGCCCGTAGGTGTGGTGGGTCCGGGTGACCCCATGTGTTCCGGGCTTTTGTGTGTTACGCTCGATCGAGTCACCGTGTATCGGTGTGAGTGTGATGGGGTTTCCCCGCGTGTCGTGGGTTTCTGCGGAAGATGGTTCCCGATTGGGCCAAGTGTCTGGCCTTGGACTGCGAGTTCAGTCATCCGGCCTGGGACTGGAGGTTTCCCGCTTTTCCCTGGGATGGGGAATCGGCGTGGCGGCTTGTGCGCTGCCTTGGGAATCGTGCTTCGGTGCTTTCCGCGTGGGCCGTGTGTGGCCTGTGGACTGTGAGTTCAATTACCCAGCCTAGGGCTGGAGGGTTTCTTAGTTCCCTTTTCGAGGGAATGGCCTCGGCAGCTCGTGAGCTGCCTCGATATTCGTGCTACCGTGGTTTTAGACCTAGGGATTAGGCTAGATTAACGACATTGTGCCGTTGCGTACGACGGTCTTGATCCCGAGTCTCGTGACTCAAGGACTGTTGGATTTAGTGAGTCAAGAGGACCGTCCAGAGTCCCGTGGCTCGTCGCCACTTGGTCCTTCTCGATTTTCGCGCAGGGTGCGTGCGTGTTTCTCGGAGTTTCTCCTTAAAGAGTGGTCACACCAGTGACTCCCCACTAGTCGTAGCCTTCCGACACGTGAGTGGTCCCACCAGGGAGTATTGGCGAGGCTATCCCGAGAGACGATTTTTAGACTGGTTTCCGTAGGGCCTCACGTTTGACGCCAGAGTCCGGCTGAGGGGAAAACCAGTCAGAGGGCTAGACCTAGGACGTGTGGTCTGTGTGTGCACACGTGGTTGGGGGCAATGGACCCGCGCCGGCCAGCGCGACCCCAGCTAGTCGCTTGTTCTGTGGTTACTTGTACGGTGTCTCAGTTCCCGCTGGGCCGGAGGGAGACACCTGAGGCGCAGTCTAAGACGTCAGTGGACACATCCGGCCTTGCTTCTAGTGGGCAGGTACTCCTGTCACGTGAGACGTGACTCTCTTGTTTCCGGGTTCCGTTTCCCGTCTGTGAGACGTGGTTTTCTGGACCGTCCGGTGTTTCCGAGGTAGTGGCCGGGTTGCTAGTGGCTTCACCGAGGGTGCGTCTTGTGAGTGCGGTGCCCGCGACCAGGTGGTCAGGGTTGCACCTTGGACAGCGTGTCCAGGTTGGCCTTGTCCTGGGAGACAGGCCTCTACGGTAGGGTTGCCGTGGGTTTCACCTCGGTGAGTGGTGTTAGTGTAGTCTGGTTCCCGATGGTGAGATCGGGATTTCTCTTTCTGCTTGACCGGTACAGTAGGAGTAGTTGTAGTGCCGAGTTTTGACCGGCCACCGTGTTTACTGTTCCTGCTGCTACTGTTGTTCTTGTAGTTACTGCTTTCCGTGCCGCCGTTGTTCTCAGTTGGGGTTCCGCGGGATCCCTACTAAGCCAGTGACAGGAGGCTCACCCCTGCGTTTCAGGTGCGACAGTTCTTCCTCGAGGTTCGAGGGTGCTGTTCGGAGGTTCTTAGTTGCCAGCTCGTCGGGCCGAGTGTTCACTTGACATGTGGTACGTTTTACTGCTTTAGACTGTACGTTCTGTTGGACTGGACTCTGATGTAGTTGTTTATTTATTTCTGTTAATTGTTGAATTGTCCTGCTTTATTTCCTATTTCTTTGTACCTCCACACTCCTTTTAGCCCTTCAGAACCCTCCCGGCTCGTGGGCGGCTGGCCAGGATTCGAATGGTATCGGGTTCTTCCCGGTATCCGGATCTTAGGTCGTCACATTTAGGATTTGTGGTTTGAGAGCCGAACTCATGATTTAGGATTTAGGATTTAGGGGTGACCACCTGAGTGGTTTGAGAGCCGAACTTAGGATTTAGGATTTGTGGTTTGAGAGCCGAACTTATGATTTAAGATTTGAGATTTGGGACTGACCACCTAAGTGGTTTGAGAGCCAAACTTAAGATTTAGGATTTGTGGTTTGAGAGTGATCACTTGAGTGGTTTGAGAGCCTAACTTAGGATTTAGGATTTGTGGTTTGAGAGCCGAACTTATGATTTAGGATTTGCGATTTGGGGGTGACCAGCTGAGTGGTTTGAGAGCCGAACTTAAGATTTAGGATTTGGGGCTGACCACCGGATGGTGTGAGAGCCAAAATTTAGGATTTGAGATTTAGCATAGCTTTGGTAGGGAGTTAGGATTAACTTAAGCTACTTAGGTTAGTCCTAAATTAACTTATTTTTGATTTGATAACAAGAGTATTAACCTAGAAGTAAGTAAGTGGGCTAACCTACTTTGAATCTATTGTGATTTGGTATGTACAGGATTAACCCAATAAAAATTATAGGCAAAGTACCATTTTTACCCCTCTTGTCAAAATTAAAAAAATGTCTCATTCTCTCTCCCCCTCTCTCTCTCACGTCACTATCTCTCTCTCTCCATTTCTCTCCCCCTCTCTCTCTCACGTCACTATCTCTCTCTCTCCATTTCTCTCCCCCTCTCTCTCTCCAATTCTCTCCTCCCCTCTATCTCATGTAACAATTTAAATATGTATTATATAATACATGCCATAAATATTTTATATCATACAAATAAAAAAACATTAGTAATACTAATTCTATTTTATTTAAAAGTATAACTTTTAAATATAAATATTCATTATTGATGATAAATTTGTCTCGTCACTCTCATCTCTATGTAAATTATATTTGCTCTCATTTCCCTCTCTCTGTCTCTTCTCTGAATTTATGGTGTGCATATTTTGAAAAAATAACTTTTAGTAAGAACATGAAATTAGATGATTTTAATAATAATAACCTCCACTGATTACTTGTTTGAAATTTGAACCGTTTCTAACAAACAACATGAGAGCCGAAATTTTTAAATAAACCGGCCATGTAAAAAATGTGTATATCTACAAATAATTGACAATTCCATGAAGTAAAAATAATACATCCTAGACAACATTCACATATCGGTAGACATCGTATTAAATCTGCAAAGTCAAATATTTGATTCATACAATTCAACAAATATATTGAAGAAGGTTTAACAATTTACCGACATCAATAGTTAAAAAAATTACATAAACCGGCCTCCTTCTCCGAGCAGCACAATGCACAAATCGGGAGCTAGGGTCGCCCCGCAGTCACGGACCACCGAAGGCGAGAAACAACGGCACAGGAGAAGGAGGGATCTACACCTACAAGAGCTCGAGACGAAGATGAACACCGGAAGGCATGTCCGAGCATCGCTAGCCCCAAATCGGGAGGCCTCCCATCTCCCCGCCGTCACATACCACCGAAGGTGAGAAACCCTGCCACAGGAGAAGCCTTCTTCCACACGTACAAGGGCTCGGGGAGAAGGAGGAGAGCCATCACGCCGCTCGGAGATGAGGGTTTGACAGGCGCAAGAGGAAAGCAGCGAACGGGGGAGACGAGACAGGCGATCGACTGGTCCCGAGGGAAGGAATGCACATGGCATCGTCAGAGGCGTCTCGGGAAGGGCGGAGGGGTAATTACCCTCCGCCGAGTTTCGAAGATCCACCTTTGGAGGCAAATTTCGAAACCATGGGTTACACCGGGTTTAGCCCTCATCCAGAGAGTTTAGTCCTAGACTAAGTACCAAATCACTCCGGACTTCAAAAATATTTAAACCTGGGTTAAACAGTGACTAACCTAGGGTTAAATCCCTACCAAAGCACCGCTTAGGATTTGGGGCTGACCACCGGGTGGTGTGAGAGCCGAAATTTAGGATTTAGGATTTAGGTCAATGGGATAGGAACAAAGAATGTTAAACGTAACCACACCAAGTTCTTTTTTTTCTCTTTCTTCTTTCTTTTCTTTCTTCTTTTCTTCCCTTTTTTTCTTTTTTCTTCTCTTTTTTTCCTTTCTCTCTTTTTTTCTTCTTCTCTTTTTTTTTTTCTTTAACCTCCACCAAGAGAAGAGACATCCAGCAATGATCGCTGCGAAAACTCATGCTCAGGGACATGATACAACTTTAACTGTTTACCATTTAATAAAGGGAAACGATTCTCTCCCTTGTGGTCAACGACCCTACAGGCGCCTCCTTCATAGACCTTGGAGACAACATAGGGCCCACGCCAATTGGGTTGCAATTTGCCACTGGACTTACCAGCCATAACCTCTCTTTCTTTGACCATAACGAGGTCGACTTTTTTAAATGCCCTTTGTTTCACAAGCTTATCATAAGCTCATGTCATTCGGACTTGATATACTTGAAGGTGTTTGTAGGCTTCCAACCTTTTGCCTTCTAGGTTAGATAATTCTTCAAGTCTTCTTTCTATTTCATCTTGTTCCTAAGCTTGTAGGCTTGTAGGCTGGTGTGCATGACTACCCGGTAGGATGACATTTCAATTTTGATCGGCACCACGGCTTCTGCGTCGTATACTAGAGAGAAGGGAGAGCAACCAGTAGGAGTCTTATAGATTGTCCGGTATGCCCAGAGAGCTTCATGTATCTTCTCGCCCCAATCTTTTTTGCAACTGCCGACTATTTTGGCTAGGAGCTTACAAAGAGTCTTGTTGAAAGTCTCGGCCAGTCCATTAGCTTGGGGGTTGTATACTGTTGAAGTCCTCCAATCGATGTGAACCTTTGCCGCCAACTAGTAGATTGTTCTATTTTTAAGCGGAGTGTCGTTATCTGATATAATCCGACTAGGAGTGTCGAATCTATATATGATATAGTGCTTGACAAATTGGGCGACTACCTCTCTTGTGACTTCTCGTAGAGAGATGACTGCAGTAAGGATGGCAGTATCGGTTTCGGTATCGGTTTCGGCCGGTACCAAAACCGATACGTATCGGTATCGGTTTCGGTTTCGACTGAAACCGCTTCAAAACAGTCAGAAAAGGCAAAAATTGTATTGAGCAGGTCCGGTTTCGGTCCGATTTCGGTCGGTTTCGGTCCGAAACCATTAAAAAATAATTTTTTTTGGTATCAGACTTGCTACAGTGACAAGGCCCGTTTCGGTTTCGGTATAGGCCGAAACGTATCGGTTTCGGCCGATACTGCCATCCATGGACTGCAGTCCATCTGGAGAAGTAATATGTAACGGCTAACATGAATTTGTAGCCTTTTGTGGATGGTGGGAAGGGTCCCACGATGTCCATTCCCCATTCTACAAAGGGCCATATAAACACCGTGGGGTGTCATGAACTTGGGGGTCCTCTTGACACTGCGCCAAAAGCTTGACATTGATGGCATGTGAGGGCGTATCGATTGCAATCCGCATACATGGTGGGCCAATAGAAGCCTTTAAGCTTTATATTGGTTTTCATTTTGTCCCCTGCTTGATGAGCGTCGCAAAGCCTTGAATGGACCTCACGCATAACTACTCTGGCTTCCTTTGGTGAGAGACAGTGTAAGAGAACAGACTTGTCTTTTTCATGGACAAGCTTATACAATTGATCTCCTATCAGCTGATATGATGTTACCCTTCGCAACAACTGAACCCTTTGAGCCCGATCTAGAGGGAGGCAACCCTTCTTTATATCGATAATTGGTTGGCGCCAGTCTTGTCCTTCTTCCTCGACGGGATCACCTTCTTCAATTGCGTTGACCTCGGAAGTAATAAGGTCAACTTCTTCGTCTAAGACACTTGGCATAAGCTTTCTGTGTCTGACAGTTATGTTCAATTCTCCTTCAGGTGGAAGCTTTATGGCAGAGGCCAACTTGGCCAGGGCGTCTGTCTGAGAATTTCTACTTCTGGGGACATGACCTATTTCAAATAGGTAGAATTTCTTCTTAAGCCTCATTATAGTGGCATGGTAAGGAATTAATTTCTGTTTGCGGACATCATAGTCGCGTATTACCTGGCGTATAACGAGCTGCGAGTCTTCATAGACTGATGCATTTGATGTCCATTTCCAGAGCTAATTGGAGCCCGACAATTACTGCTTCATATTCCGCTTCATTGTTTGTTAAGGGCTTCATAAGGGCACAGGAATTGTGTAGGATTCCCCCTTGAGGAGTTACAAAGACAATACCTGCCCCTGACGTGAGGCTTGTAGTACCGTCAGACTTCTTGACCGTTCGGGAAGCACCATCAAAATAGAGCTCCCAGCATGGCATGTCAATTACGAAAGCATCTTCTTGTTTTTGCAGTGGGGCTTCCTAAATTTGATCTTCTACTCCTAACTGAGACAGGAGGGTTTCTTCATCGGGGAGTCCGATGTCGAGTGGAGAGTCTGCTGGGACTGGATGTGTCGCCAAAAACTCCGCCATTCCTTGTCCTTTGATTGCCTTTTGCGGGACAAAGGTTATGTCAAACTCCATGAGGAGTAACGTCCATTTTCCTAGTCTCCCTGACAACACAGGCTGTTCGAGGAGGAACTTGAGTAGGTCGTACTTTGAGATTAACTCCACCCGATGGGACAAGAGGTAACGTCTTAACTTCTTCACGGCGAACACCAGCGCCAACCATACCTGCTCCATTGGAGAATAACAGTGTTCAGGGCCAATCAACTTCCTCCTGAGGTAGTAGAGCGGCTACTCCTTGCCCTCTTTATTTATATGTGCCACTAGGGCTCCCAAAGAAGCGTCCATGGCAGCTATATAGAGTATCAGAGACTTTCATTTAACTGGTGCTCCCAACACCGAGGGAGTAAGGAGGTATTCTTTGATTTGCTCGAATGCATTCTGGCACTCCTGGTCCTAAATGAATGGTGCGCCCTTTTTCATCAATTTTTCAAAAGGTGTCCATCTTCCTGAGAGGTTGGATATGAAGCGCCTGATGTAGGCTAACCTTCCTTGGAGAGACTTCGATTGCGTTATGTTTATGGGAGGTGGTAATTCTCGAATCGCCTTGATTTTGTCAGGGTCTATTTATATTCCCCGATATCTGACGATAAAAACGAGAAACTTGCCGCTTGAAACGCCAAAAGCGCATTTCATCAGGTTCATCTTTAGTTGGAATTATCGGAGTCTTTGAAAAACCCGACGCAAGTTGGCCAGGTGATCTTCCCGCCTTCGGGTTTTGACGACGTGGTCATCAAAATAGCATTCAACCAAGTCGTGGAGCATTTTATCAAAAATTTCGGTCATTGCCCTTCGGTATGTGGCACTAGCGTTCTTTAAGCCGAAGGGCATCCTTTTGTAATTGAAGATCCCTTTGGGGGATCGAAAGGCCATGTGTTCCTTGTATTTGATGGCCATACGGATCTGGTTGTAACCTAACGATCCGTCCATGAAAGATAAAGTTTCATGTTCCGTGGTCATATCGACCATAGTTTCAGTGATCGGGACAGGAAAATCGTCCTATGGGTGGGCTTTATTTAAATCCCTGTCGTCAATGCAGACCCGAACTTGGCCATTTTTCTTCTTGACGGGGAGTATGTTAGCGAGCCAGATTGGATAGATGCAGGGCTCTATAAAGTCCACTTTTAGGAGCTTGTCAACTTCAGCATTTACTTTGAGCTCAAGCTCATGACGCATACGCCTTTGAGTTTGTTTGACAGGTTTGGCCGTGGGGAGTATTGCCAATTCATGTTGTGCCATGGAGGGCTACAACCCAGGCATTACATTGTAAGTCCAAGCAAAACAATCTTTATATTCCAAGAGGAGTTGTTTGTAAGCCTGTCTTTCTTCCTCATTAGGGAGGGCGCTGATGAAAATTGGCCGGGGCTCATCTGCCTCCCCGAGGTTGAGCTCGACTAGTTCATCTACAGTCGCTTGCCCGCCATCTTCAAGTTCTCACGGAGCTGGTTGCAGATCGATGAAACCCTCGTTGTCGTCAGACCTAGCGACATGAATGTCATAGTATTCCAAATGGTTGACAACGGACGACTGAAGTTGCTCGTCCTGGTCTTCAAGCACCACTTCCTTTTGTTGTTCATTCGTGGAGTCACTAGGCTCCTCGCCAGAGTCTGACTTATTGGAGGGAGGTGGCAACCCTACAGTGTTGACAGAATAGTAGCCCTTAAAGTCTACTTCTCGATTATGGGCAAGGCCTCTTGCATCTCTTTTAGAAAAAGGGGCTATCTCGGGAGCGCTTCCTTTGCCACAAACTTAGGGAGTATAGGCGCGGCTAGAGCAAAAATTTGTTTAGCCGAGGACCTTAGTCGATCCTACGAATGAGGTTGCGGGGGAGACACCCGATGGTTTTTAATTTGGATGACCCCCGATTGTATTAAGCTTTCAACTTTGTCCTCGAAGACATAACAATCTTCTGTGGCGAGACCGGGCATTCGGTGATACCGACAGAAACTGGTCCCTTAAACTTTGCCTTCCTTGGCCGACTTCTGAGGTTCTGGCAACTTTATAAGCTCCCGCGCCATGCAAAATTCGAATAATGGCTCGATATGCGCCTTGATGAAGGAATATGGTGTCTCCATGCGTTGTGCCAGCGTTATAACAGGGGACTTTCCTTTGGCATCTTCATAGACCCTACTCGGGCCAATTCTTCCCTGGGGATGAATATCCATAGGGGAGAGGCTTGCGCCACTGGTCCTTTTCTTGATAGTATGATGGACCTTAATGGGCCTAATTTCGCCGATGGGCACTTTGGCCGTCGTCATTGAAGAATTGACATTTGTTGCAGATCCCAAATTAGTTTGGTAATGTGATGAAGATGTGAGATGCTTAAGCAAGACATCTCATTCTCGCAATAATTCTTGGACAAGAGACTTCAGTGCTTGGTTTTCCCGCTTTAAACCTTCCACGGAGGTTGCTGAGTCTTCCAGTTGTTTATTTGTAAGGACACTTGTAATGATTGGTGTGGGGTCCTCCAATTCCCCGAGGTCAAGTCCAGCCAATTGGCCTAATGCTACTTGCCCAACATCTTTAAGTTCTCGCAGGGCGGGCTGTACTATGATAAAATCTTCTTTGTTATCAGAACCGGCAATGTGAATATCCAAGTTGCCAATATCAGGAGATTGACGCTGGCCATTGCGATTTTCAACGATTTCCCCTTGTTGTTCACTTGTGGAGGCACTGATCTCCTGGCCAGGGTGTGAGCTGCTACCGGAGGACAATAGCCCTAAGGTGTTGACGGCATAATAGACTCTGAAGTCTGCCTCGGGGTCGTAGCCCAACCCTCTTGTATCTTTCTTAGAGAAAAGAGGTTGCCCTCCGACTTGCGAGGGGCACCACAATTGCCAAAAGTAGTCACACCGGGAAGTCTCCTGTACTTGCAGGATATTCTGCTTCTGACACATTTCTTTAATATATTCAGGCATGTCGCCCATTTCCTTGATGAGTTCAGGGGCATTCTTAGAAATCTTACCCCAGCCAAAGTCATCGTCGGGAGGATCTTGAGGTATTAAGTCCCCCTTGTAGAAGAAAATGGGCCTAGCGACCTTTTTGGTCTTCTTCTTTCCTTTCCTTTGGTATGTGATGATAAACGTCTTTAATTGCTCAACTTTGTGTTCTTCCCTTTGGAATGGGAGCTGCATGTACATCGAAGGTAGAGAGATACTTCTATCAATTGTCCAACTGATGAGGTTGGCTTCCAAATTAATTTGACACCTTTCTAGCCGAACTGGCTTGGGATTAGCGGTTATGTTCAGTCGGTGTAACTTAGCAAGATCCTCATTTATTACGAAGAGGTGTTCTTCTTCTTCTTTTTCTTCTTCTTCTTCTGCAATCACTTTTTGCTTCGCTTTATCCTTGACTTCGACGGCAGGCTTGATAGTGGGTTCCCTGAAATATAATTGAACATTCGTCAAGTTGCATTCATTTGGACGGAATGGGACCCAGTCAGCAAAGACTTTATGCTCTCCACCTTTTGCATACTTAATGCATTGATGAAGTGTTGAAGGGATGACCCAATTTTCATGCAACTAGGGTCTCCCGAGTAGGGCCTTGCATGACGTGTTAGCGTCAATGATGTAAAAGGTAGCCTTTTCATGGTCACTTCCACCTCCACTTTGCCCAATGCATCTTCTGAATTCTGGTTAAGTCCTGAGATTCTGACATCATTGACCCTTTGCAAATAGGGCACGAGAAATAAAGACTTCAAAGTCTTGAGGGACATTATATTGACAGATGCCCCAGGATCTACCAGAATCCGGTTCAATTCATGGCCATTTATCTTTCCTTGTATGTATAAAGGACGATTATGGCAAGGGGAAGATAGCAGCATGTCTTTGTCTGTGAAGGTGACAGTTGCTGCAAAAGCTTCATATGCTTGAGCCTGGAGCTCAGCCACCCGAGTCTCATAAACTTCTGGGTCTTTGAGTATGTTCACGAGGGTTTCCCTTAGTTCTTTACTCCAAGTAATGACTTCTCATATGGTGACGTTGGTTAGGAATCGCTTCATATGTTGGATGATCTTGCGATCAACCCGTGCAGGAGCTTGATCTAGCGGAGGGATCATCTCTGAGAGAGGCTTGGGTTGATAATCGGGCTTCTTACTTGGCTCAACTTTCCTTTGATCACTTGGTTCTTCTTGGAATAATGGAGCCAAGGAATCTTCCTCTAAAGGAGACGGCTCAACAATGTCCTTGCCGGATGGACCTACTTGGGCTAGGTCAGCTGGCTTTTCCTATGGGACCGGCTCTACCGGTTCATCTTCTTTATCTGACAGATCGAAAAAGAAAGTAGCAGCCCCAACTTGAGTTTGAATTGGATTAACAAGATTTTTACACAATGCTAGCTTTATTGGCGCGTCTTCCTCATCTGAAGGGTCGAAGAAGAAGGTATCAACCCGAACTTGGATCTCAAGAATAGGACCCAAGTCTTCTCCTCGGAAAACAATTACCCTCTGAGGATGTGTTGAATTAGCATTCTCGCCATTAGAGGACCCCAGATGCCTTCCTCGTCCACGTCCACGGTCTCTACCGCGAACGCGGTTCCACGTTACAGCGGCGGTATGTTGCCAAAGTGATCCTATCCTCGATTATCGGGGTAATAGAACCGTCTCCGCTTGGCGTTTGTAAACTTTCTGGCGAAGGTATTGATACCATATTGCATGAGAAGTTCTTCAACATTTCTTCTAACTTTTCTATGGTGAGTTCTCCATCTTTGTAAAAGATAGAAAGCTCCTCCGAGATGGGAAGCTTCTCACCCTCTTGTGCCCGTTGGTACATTTGGCGGAGGCAGTTCTTGAGTCGAGTCTTCAGCTCCAATTCTTCCCATGGGATATATGTATCAAGGGAAACAGCTTTAGTAGACGTAGAAGGAATGTACTCCTCAAGCTCATCAATTAACTTTTGCAACTTTTGCAGAGGGGTTAGCTCCTTGGGGGCTTCCATCGCAGCAACCTGTTCGGCTTGTTGCTTCATTCTTCTCTTTAAATTCTTCTTTCGGTTCTTCTCCTGCTTTTTAACTCGCGCTAATTCAATGGGAGAAGGAACGTCCATTTTTGCAAGAGGTTGGGAGATGCCCCCAATGTTGGAGCTATTGAACCTGCCTTTCCTTTTCAGAGGTTTGGGGTGACTATGCTTCTTCAGGGTTACACTGACCCAGCCAACCTCCTCTTCCTGCACCCGAAATGTGGCATTAATTGTTCGATCCCAAGCATGGGGTTGTGGGGGATCCACCAAATTGTTTTTCATCGTGATAAGCCGGTTTTGGATCATCTTTTCCGCCTCATCTTTGAAAACATAGTAGTTTTCAATGATATGACCCAAAATGCGGTGGTATACGCAGTAGTTGGGGTCATCGACGTCCTCCGACTTCTTAGGATCCGGTAGGGATATCAACTTGTTCTTAAGGCAAAGATTGAAAAGTCTTTTGGTATACTCCTTTTTGAAAGAATAAGGAGTGTTCATACGCTCAGACAATCTTGTCGATGTCTTCCCTTCGGACTTCTTGCCGGAGTTGCTTGAGGGTGTCGCTTCGCCTGAGCCGTTTATAGGAGAGAAGTCGATAGCACTTATCTCTTTCCCTGCGGCACTGCGTTCCTTGGGTGCCTTAGAGGGGGTGAACGTTGGGTTGTCAGCGAAGAACATTTCTATCTCGGCAATGACCACATTTAGCTGGTCGAAACCTTTGATATTTGCCCCCAAGAGTTTTTCACTAACCTCTGTCGACAAGCCCCTTCGGCATATTGTTATTATGTCTTCCTGGGAAGGAGGGTTGTCGCATCTCATGTTGAAGTCCCTCCAACGCTTAATGAAGTCCAGGGCAGTCTCCCCTCTTTTTTGCTTGAGTGAGCAAAGTTCGACAAGGGAGACTTTCTTTTCAACTGCTTGGAATCGATCAATAAACTTCTTTTGAAGATCGACCCAATCGACCACAGAGCTAGGCTTCAGCCTTGAATACCATTGGAAGGCACTGCCTCTGAGAGAGGTCGCGAAATAGCAGAGGAGATAAAACTCCTCGAGTGCTAATTCGCCCATGGCCATTATATAATAAGCCAGGTGTTCATGAGGGGATCCTTGCCCATTAAACTTCTAGAGCTTTGGTCCCTTCGGACAGTCTGGCGGAAACTTCTTGCACTGATGGTGGATTGGGTAGGGCACACTATATAAATCAATAGTAGTGATACCCTCTCCGCACTGGGCGAACTTGTTTTCAACAATCTTCTCTATCATATGCCACTGGACGATGACATCTTCAACTGTCGGAGTTTGGGAAGACTGGACATTGGGCGGAGCACGAAGCAGTTCGGTCCCTGCTTCAACGACTACATGGTAGGGTGGAGCTATCTGTCGGTTGATCATAGTGGGATTACCCAGCCGTTGGTCTCGTCGGAGATTCTGGTTGTGCACCAGTGTTGGATGCCTTTGGGCATTTTCACTCATTTGGCGCTTCATTTCAAGCATGAGATTAGTCATCTCTATGTGCCAACGCTGCATGGTTTTGAACTTGGCGTCGTCGGACATCGCTTGGAATGCAGCCTTTGTAGGCGGCTCGAACACTGAGTTAATATATCCACCGACGGGTCGAGCTCCCCCCTCTCTGTGGATGCTTATTACCTCGTCAGGATCTATTTCTTCTTGGGGCACATTTACATCCTGGTTCTGAGCTTGCTCCTGGATGGGTTCCTGATGTTGACCCTGGGAAGAAGTTCCTGCCTGGCCACTAAATTGGGCTTGGAGGTTTCTTCTGGTGGCATTCCTGGTATTGAGATATACCACATCCGTTGTCGAATTTGGATCATTTAACCCAACGGGTTCATTCGGATTGGTAGGGTTGCCAATCACCTCCATTGGTTCTTTGCCGGAGGCGTAGCAGGTGTAGATCTTCATGCTGCCACCTGCTTCCGTCATTTGAACCACCCTTCGCTTTTTTGGTGGCTGGACTCCGAGGCGGGCAGATGCCCCCAGTCTATCAAAGACGGAAAGCCGTGTTGTCGAGGCATCTGTTAGCCTATCGAAAACTGAAACCCGTGCTGGCAGTGCCTGGGCGCAGTCACCTCCTTTAACTCGGATTGTCTCCGAGACTTGAGATGTGAAGTTGGGTTTACGATAAACCCCCTTCCTCTTTTGCCCTTGCGGGCGCAGGGGTTTAACATCTTGAGATATCGAAGCATGTTGGTCTCGAACCTGCTTGGGCTTACCGGCCCTGACTTTCTTAATTACGCGGGCCTCTTGTTTAGTGACCCAAATTTGTTTCATTTTTTGGGAGCGTTGTTCAGTTGCGCTACCCCCATCCTTGGACTTAGACTTTCTTTTGAATTTTGACTTGTCCTCCCGCACCCGATGAAGGAGGGAGAAGGGATTAGAAGTTGGAATTGTTGGGACATGATTGTCTCGTGGCATAATCGGCTTGTCGTCATCGAGCCGGATACGGAGGCTTCCGACAAGGATAGTCTTGCCGGACCTGGAGATTGCTGTCGCGAGCTTCCTGCGTCGGCGGCTTCGATGCAGCCCCCATTTGGCGGGGACAATTTGGCATGAGTTGGGATGACGAGGGGACCATATGTTACTGCCGCCATGAAGAGTTTTTGTCGAAGGAACTTGTTCTTCGGATTTGGAGTTTAAAAACAAAACCCCTCCCTGCTCCCTCTTGCAAGCGTAAAAAAAGGAGATCAGGGCCTTCACAAAAGCATTGAAATCCTTGATAGTAAAATGAAAGGGGGGGAAAGTCCCACCAGGCATGCCAATCTGTTTACACGCGAAATTTTCGGTATCCATTTCGTTGGATAAATATGTGTATATTTCGGCATATTTGTTAATTCCATGTTTTTGGGTTTATCAAACGATTTAGGATTCGTGTACTGAACTTTTCTCCACCGACTGGAGCCGGTGTTAATTTACATCGAACAAGTCCAAACACCTTTGATTAACTGTCAAAGATCTATTTTGCCCTTGTGATATCGATTATGTTATTAAGGGTTCGCCCTCGGGGAGACTCTCGTGCCCTCAGGCAGAGGTATATTTACTATTTTCCCTAAAATAAGGGCTTATTTACAATTCTGACGCGGTCGGCGTCGGAGGAAGGATCGACGGCAGCTCCGGGACGCGAACAGGAATGGATAACTACTACCTCGCGCAGCTCGGCCTCACACCGGGCGACACTCTATTCTCACAAAGGAGATGGAGGGAAGGGAGGGTGACAAGAGGAGAAAGTCCTTTCACGTAGGATGCTTTTCATTCAATCTTCATATGTAATCAACACACTCTAGCCCCCTTTATATATAGGAAAGGCTATAACATTCATACCCTTAACCTTCACCTAATTGCATTTATATCCTAGCCTAATAAAACAAAACTTACCAACCTTCTTTTGACTTTGACATAATAAAATAAAATACTTTGACTTTGGTAGTTTAATAATACAAATACCACCATAAAAATGAGAATACACACAAAGAAAATACATACGCAATACATACGTAATACATACATACTCAGGACGCCGAGTCTTCAAATGAGTCTCCGAACCACAAGCTCGGTGCGGTCGGGGCGGTGCGGCGTCTGCTCCGAGTAGTGGGTCCGATAGTGGGCCCGGTGTCCCCACCAACCCTCCCGGGGCGGCTGAAATTCGACTCCGTCGAGTAAGGGGGGACACTGCTGTGGTAGTGCTCCAGCAGGTCTGGATCGAGGCGCTGGAGATCTTCTCGGCTGATCCAGGAATCATCAGAAGGTGGACGGTCTCGCCAGCGGATAAGATAGCGCTGGTACACCCGGCTCCGTATAGCTGTCACATGCTCATCCAGTATCCTCTCAATTTGCTCGCGCAGTGCTCTCGAGGCTGTGGGACGCACAGGGGTGGACTCACTCTCAATGGGAGGAGAAGGCTCGAAAGAGTCACTAGGAATCGTTGTGGGTTCTTTGTAGGCCACTAGGTCTGC
Source organism: Amorphophallus konjac (assembly GCA_022559845.1). Classification (NCBI taxonomy): domain Eukaryota; kingdom Viridiplantae; phylum Streptophyta; class Magnoliopsida; order Alismatales; family Araceae; genus Amorphophallus; species Amorphophallus konjac. Next base: position 226,183,225 of record CM040117.1, on the reverse strand, counting down.
CACATTAAAAGTAGAATTAATCCCATATTCGGGAGATAAGTGCACAACATAAGCATTGGAGCCAATCTTCCGCAGTATTGGGAAGGGACAATCACTACGGGCTTGCAACTTTTTAACGGTTCCCGAGGAGAGTCGTTCGGGTCGAACCCGTACCATAACCATGTCACCTTCTTGAAATTCATGGTGACGCCTATGCGAATCAGCCAATCGTTTATAGGTCTCATTACTGAGGCTTATTTGCTTGCTAATTGACTCATGTAGACTTTGACATGCTGTGCAAATTCCTCAGCTGACTTGGATGTTCTAGACTCGAGGGGAAGGGGAATGAGATCCACGGGTTTCTTAGGTTTATATCCATGCACGACCTCAAATGGACTCATACCTATAGACCTATTGACAGAGCTATTGTATGCAAATTCGGCTCTGGGCAAAAGAAGATCCCAAGTGCCAGGATGATCCCCTACAAGACACCTCAGTAAATTCCCTAAACTCCTATTGACGACCTCGGTTTGCCCATCGGTTTGGGGGTGATAGGCAGTGGAAAATTTCAGCTTAGTGCCAACTAGGTGCCACAGTGTCTTCCAAAAGTAACTAGTGAACCGGACATCTCAGTCAGACACTATGGTTTGGGGGAGACCAGGCAGACGCACAACTTCATCAAAGAATAGGTGGGCTACTCTAGATACATCCGATGTTTTGGAACATGTAATGAAATGGGCCATCTTAGAGAACCTATCAATGACCACGAAGATGGAGTCATGTTTGTGAGCAGTACGAGGTAATCTAAGGATGAAATCCATGCTCACATCAACCCACGGTCTATCAGGAATGAGGAGAGGAATGTAGAGACCAGTGTTCTGTTTGACCTGTTTGGCCATTGTGCACGTCCTACACTGGGCTACAATCTTGGCCACATCTTTCTGCAGGCCAGGCTAATAAAAATGCTCCTCCACAGAATGGATGGTCTTGTTGCGTCCAAAGTGATCAGCAAGACCTCCGGCATGTATTTCCCAAATCAGGAAGTCCCGTACAGAAGTCCTCGGGACACAGAGTTGCTGTCCTCGAAAAAGAAAACCATCTTGGAGTAGATAGTAAGCAAATGCTGTCGAGGTTCCAGCGGACAGGGCAGAATAGGCAGGGCCAAAATCGGGACACTCTCCATAGAGTTCCTTCGTGCGGTCAAATCCAGTGACCTCTACCCGAACAGTGGAAAGAAGGGAGACCCTTCGACTCAAGGTGTCGGCCACCTTATTTTCTTTTCCAGCCTTATATTTTAGGACAAATATGAAAGACTGGAGGAATTCTACCCATATACCATGCCTTGGGTTTAAGCCCTTCTGAGAGCTAAGGAATTTCAGAGCCTCGTGGTCCGAGTATAGGACAAACTCTTGTGGCAAGAGATAGTGTCTCCAGTGTTTGAGGGCTTGGACCACGGCATAGAACTCCTTATCATATGTGGAGTACCGAAGCTTTGAATCAAAAAGCTTCTCACTGAAGTAAGCCACAGGGTGGTTTTCCTAGCTAAGCACTCCTCTTATACCTACGCCAGATGCATCACAGGATATCTCAAAGACTTTAGAAAAGTCTGGCAGGCGAAGGATAGGGGCTTTGGTCATGAGCTCTTTTATGACAGAAAAAGTCTGGGAGGCGACTTTGGTCCACTCAAAATTCCCTTTACAGATGCAATCCGTAATGGGTGCCATAATTGTACTAAAGATCTTTATAAAGCGTTTGTAGAAAGTGGCTAGCCCATGGAAACTGCGAACGTCATAGACGTTCTAGGGCTCAGGCCAGTCGACTAAGGCTTGGACCTTGGATTGGTCCACAGACACTCCTTGACTCGAAACCACAAATCCAAGGAAAGTGACCCGGTCTGTCATGAATTCACATTTCTTAAGGTTGGCATACAGGGTTTCTCTCCTCAAAGTCTCGCAGACTTCCCTCAAATGTTGGATGTGGTCCTGAGGGTTGTGGCTATAGATCAGAATGTCGTCAAAGTAGACGACAACAAATCGACCAACGAGAGGGCGAAGGACCTCCGTCATAAGCCTCATGAAAGTGCTGGGGGCATTAGATAGCCCAAACGGCATGACGAGCCATTCATACAGTCCTCCTTTTGTTTTGAAGGTTGTCTTCCACTCATCCCCTGGTCAGATCCGGACCTGGTGGTAGCCACTTTTCAAGTTAATCTTGGAAAAGATGGTGGCTTCACTCATCATGTCAAGCATGTCATCAAGACGGGGAATGGAAAATCTGTACTTGACTGTGATTTTGTTGATGGCGCGGTTGTTAATACACATCCGCCAGGTGCCATCTTTCTTTGGTGTGAGCAAGGCAGGAACAGCACATGGGCTCTTGCTCACCCGGAGGAACCTTTTTGAATAAGGTCCTCGACAATTCTTTGGAGCTCAACATGCTCCTTGGGGTTCAATCGGTAATGAGGAAGGTTGGATAGAGTGGACCCGGGGACGAGGTCAATGGCGTGTTGTACATCACGCATGGGAGGGAGTATAGAGGGCAAGTCCTCAGAGAAGATGTCTTGGAAGTCCTACAGGATTGCCTGGACTTCAGATGGGACTGAGACTTGGGACTCCTCGGGTGTGATGGTGACGACAACAGCCCAAACAGGGGCACCCTCAGCAACCTCTCTGTTTAGCTCTCGGACACTTATGAAGTTAAGGCGCCCAACTAGGTCGTGACCAACCTTAGGGATCTTAGGAACGGGTGTGATAGGTGCAGAAGAAGAGGGAATGAGAAGTTTCCCTTCATTGGGAGTTCGGGGACTCTCCTGAACCTTGGGGGTTCCAGTGGGGGTGGAGGCGGAACTCTTTCCCAGGGTCACCTTAGGGAGTACCGGGTACAACTGAATCTTCTTCCCATTATGGGAGAAGGAACACTGGTTGGATCGACCGAATGTAGTAAGGTATACATTCATGGTCGTCCTAAGATGATGCTACCGACCTTCATAGGCACTACATCGCATAAGATCTGTCCTTGGTAGGACTGGAATTGGATGGGAATGACACATGTAGTGGTGACTGGGATAGAAGTGTCGTCAACCCAAGCCACATTGTATGGCCTAGGATGGGGGTGGGTAGGTAGACCTAGACGGGAGACAAAGTCTAAAGAGACTGCATTGATACAGCTCCCGTTGTCAAAGATCACCTTGCAGGGTTGAGACTTCACCATGATGTAGGTTTGGAAGATGGAGATTCGACGCCAGTCGTCCTCCTGGGGATGTGTTAAGATGCAACGAACTACACCCAATCTTCCATGACTGGAACTCTGGGCAATATCTCCCACTTGCATGTACTCGACATGCGTGCTCTCAAATCCTGCATCCATTTCCTCAAATTGGGCGATAAGGTCAAGATCGGCCATATATCTCTCAATGTCTTCTCCTTCCTGAGGTGGAGGCTCCATAGGCTGGGGGTCGGTGATGACCAAGACTCGGGTGGGGCAATTGGTGGCAACATGCCCTAGGTTATGGCACTTAAAGCAGCGAATCCCCGAGACAGGGACCGGTTGGGAAGTGCTAGGGAGGACACCCTTTCCTTTGTCATCCCTCCGATCAGCGAGCGGAGTGTACTCCAGCCTAGGCACAGCAGCAGGTGCCGGTAAGGGGTTCCTTATGAAAGGAACAGTAGGGGCAACGGCCCGGAGTGGGGTAGCAGTAGGGACATAGGAAGTGGAGGGGCCAGGCCTCTCAGAGTAGCGGATCATGGGGTTTCGTTATTCAGGTTGGCGGTAGGTGGGAACCCGAGGTGGGACCACCCTTTGAAACCGCTCGACATCTCGAGCAACCTGATAGGCATCCTCGAGGGTGTTAACCTCTCGTAGGAACAGCTCCCGCTGTATGCTCTCGTGTAGGCCAGCCCTAAATCGTGAGAGGGTGACAGAGACATCCTCCATGACTCGACTCCGAAGGAAGAATTCATCAAATTTGGCGATGTACTCGTCCACGGACTTTCCATCTTGGGTGAGTTTCTGCCATTGGTCTAAAAGACACTGATGGCTACGGGATCTCCACGGCCATTTAACCTTCCTTCCTCTCTCTTCATGTGATCCTCTAAGGCTCAGATCCTCTCATCTAGCTCTGCTCGTAATTGGCCTATGGATTCTTCAAAGTGGGCCATAAGGTTATGCTCGAGCTGGGCTAACATAGCACTCACACTCTTCTGATCTATGGGTGATTGTAGCGTTGAAGGGCGCTCTAGACGACCTGATGAATTCCTAGACCAGCGTGGCATGCACGGGCTCGGACCTAAATGATGCAATCCTGGGAACGAAAATTAGCAAGGTGTAGACCCAATTTATTGGCTAATATGCAAAGGGTCAATTCCTTTTTGTGAAGGGACCGGTCAGGGAGAGTTGCTCGCCCGTAGGCGAAGTAGTTGTGGAACTACCTCCTGGCAATTAAGGTGCCCTAATATGGCAGTGCTAGGGCTTAAGGATGGGAGCATACAAGCTCTCTCTCTCCGTCCACAACGATGTACCGAGGAGACAGGCTGCATGGATCAGGCTCTCTCTCACTTCGTCGCGCGGCAATTGATAAGGATACTAAATAAGCAAGTAAGGGGAGCACGTACCTAGCTAGACTGAAAAGTCCAGCTCCGACCGGAGACGAAGGCGAGCGGGGACGTGCGTGCCCGCACGGCGTCGACGAAGCTTGAGCGGTTACAAAAAATTCACTCCACGCAGGGAGGGTGCAATTATTACAAAATCGTGTAATTTAAAATTTTTCCCGCGCAAGGGAACAAATTATTTCAGACTTTCTCGCGCAGGGAGACTCACGGTCACTCACACTCCGTAAATTACGGACTGTCTGTCGGCTACCGGGCGACCCTGGCGCCGGTCGAGCCGTCGTTGTGGACTTCGGATGTCACAATTACTAATTTAATCACTTGATGTATATAGATATATATATAAATACATATATATATATAATATTATATATGAGATATATATAATATATATATATATATTTAACACTTCAACAACTCCCCTTTTTAAAAAAAAAAATTCAAACTTTTCAACCCTCCTTTTTTGACTTTTTTTTTTCACTTTTCAAATTTTCCTGCGTAACCCAGGCGGCTGGGTCAAGGTTGGCAGGCGGCAGGGCACGTGGCGCACGCTGGCGCATGCAGGCGCGTGGCGCGGGCGCGGCGGAAGCGGCGTGCGGGCGGGCGCGGGCCGGGGGCCGGGCGCCGAGCCAGGTGGGGCGGGCGGGCGCGAGTGCGCCTGCGGGCACGGGCGCGCTGGGTGGCGGCGGTGGTGGAGGCGCGCGGCGGCGGGGGCAGGAACTGGCCGTTGCGGCCAAAGGTGAATTTTGTAATGGGCACGGGCGACGAGGCCCGTGCCACGAATGTGATTTTGTTTTCTCTCTCTCAACCGAGAGAGCTTTGGCTATTCCTTTCTTTTTTTTCTTTTTTTTTCTTTTTTTCCTCTCTCTCAACCGAGAGAGCTTCTTGTTTTTTTTTCTCACTTCTGGCAACCAAAAGAAAGGAGAGGGGACGTCGGGGTTGACGGAGAGGCCGTTGTTGGGCTCTGATACCAAATTTGACGCGGTCGGCGTCGGAGGAAGGATCGACGGCAGCTCGGGGACGCGAACAGGAATGGATAACTACTGCCTCGCGCAGCTCGACCTCACACCGGACGGTCTCATACCGGACGACACTCTATTCTCACAAAGGAGATGTTGGGAAGGAAGGGTGGCAAGAGGAGAAACTCCTTTCACATAGGATGCTTTTCATTCAATCTTCATATGTAATCAACACACTCTAGCCCCCTTTATATATAGGAAAGGCTATAACATTCGTACCCTTAACCTTCACCTAATTGTATTTATGTCCTAGCCTAATAAAACAAAACTCACCAACCTTCTTTTGACTTTAACATAATAAAATAAAATATTTTGACTTTGGTGGTTTAATAATACAAATACCACCTTAAAAATGAGAATACACACAAAGAAAATACATACGCAATACATATGTAATACATACGTACTCAGGACGCCGAGTCTTCAAATAAGTCTCCGAGCCACAAGCTCAGTGCGGTTGGGGCGGTGCGGCGTCTGCTCCGAGTAGTGGGTCCGGTAGTGGGCCCGGTGTCCCCACCAAATTCTCCCTTGAGCAGGGGGTTTATGTGCAATTTTTCCTTTGAACAAGGGTATATTCATAATTTTTCCTTGAGCAAGGGTTTATTCGTAATTTTTCCTTGAGCAAGGGTTTATTCGTAATTTTCTAACCACTAGGAGTATTTTCATAATTTTTTTACCACCGAAGGGTATTTCTATAATTTTCTGACCACCAAGGGTTTTCGTGTAATTTTTCTGACCACCGAGGGTATTACTGTAATTTTCTGACCACCGGGGTTATTTCTGCAATTTGTAAGTCCTCCATGTATTTTCTACAATTTTCCCATGATTGAGACATCCTTGTGTATGTTTTAAATTTTGCTATATTTTACTGTACTTTCTCGGACTTTTGTGCAATTTTACAAAGAAAAAGTGCAATTTTGATATCTTCAGGATAAAACAACAATTTTGAAGTTTCTTGCAGGGTTCTACCCATAATTACATACCAAAAAATCCCAGAGCTAAAGAGTCTTATGGCTTTCACATGGTTTTTTCATCATTAACAATAGATGTAACACATCCCTTTCATATGAGGGTACTTTGGCAAATACACCCTAACATAGGGACTTTTATGTAAATTTAATACATCTTTGTTTGAACAGAAAAAGGGCGCCTCCTACCCTTTGCACAGAGTTCAAGGGAGAGAAACTCCAAGGCTCTTCTTGTTTCAAGCTTCCACCCCAGTTCCCTTTTTTAGAGAAGGGAGACTTCCCTTTTTGTAGGTGGTGAAAGAGGCCAAGGAGGAGGCCACCCCCAGTAGATCTTAGTGGAGGTAAGCCTTTGACCCTTCACCTCCCCATCTCTTCATCTTCCTCTCTTTTCTTCTTTTCTTTTCTTTGTCTTCTTTTTTTTTCATGCGCACATACATGAAGGGGCCCACCCTCGGTGCTACTTGGCAAGGGGAGAACTGTGGAGCAATAAAGAAAAGAGGGGGGGTGGCACCCCCACAACAGTTGGCCGGGGGTCCCCCACTCCTACTCCCCCTACTGCCCTTTTCATTTAAAAGAAGAAAGAGTGATAGAGGGGTGAGAGGTCTCTTAAATTCACCATTGCCAAGCAAGGTGACCGGAACCCCCGCCTTTAAGGTGGTGACCACACCATCCCTTTTTCTTTTGTTGTTAAGCTGTGCTGGCCGTCCCTTACCCTGCCTTTCACGACAGCAGAGCTGGGTCTTCCAACAGCAACAACAGTGCAGGTACAGCAATAGCAGCCTTCTTTTGGTCGTCGTCTTTTTTTTTCATCTTTTGCCTTTTGAAAGAGAGACAACACAGCAAGGAAAAAAGAACGTACCTCCAGTGGCTTCCAAGGGGGGCCTTCCCTCCCTTTTTAAGAGGCAACATGGTTCCCCTTCCCTCTCTGTTCTGTTTTTTTTTCCAAACGCAATAGCAGCAGATGGCGGGGGGGGAGGCACCCCCGGTGGGATGGACCGGGGGTCCTCCTTCCCCCGGTGGAGCAACAGCAGCAGCACGGGCGGGGGAGGCACCCTCGGTTGCGTTGACTAAGGGTGCTCCCTCCCCCGGTCGACAGGCAGTAGGGGGCAGGGGCCACTCCCGGTGAGTCCAACCGGGGGTGCACCCCTCTCCCGGTCCGCAGGAGGAGGCAGCAGCAGGGGGGCCACCCCCCGGCTGCTCTGACCGGGGGGTGCACCCCTCCCTCCGGTCTGCAGCAACGGCAGGGAGAGAGAGAGAAAGGAGAGGCCGGTTCCCCCTCCATGTAGTCAAGTCAATGCTATAAAAGGCTGGTGGTTCTGGGATTTTTTTATCTTTTTCTTGGCCTTCTTCGCAGCAAAGGACACGTCGGAGGATTTGTTTGTTTGTTGTCCATTTCTAGACGCATTCTTGCTGCCCATTGACTCCGGAGTAAAAAGAGATTTATTTAATGCCACGGGAATACCCCAATGGCACCAAAAAAGTTAATTTTGTATAAGTTTTAACCCCATAAATGTATGATTTTATGCTGCCCATGACATGTTCGACAGAATGCCCACTTGTCACTTGACTTGGCGTGGGCTTTTATTGATTATTTGTGTGGCCTTATGCCACCTGCCACGCATTTCGCAAAATGTCTGGGAGTGCCTGTTGAAGCTGAAAGCTTGATTTTGTAGAACGGGTGTGCATGACTTTGTGCCGCTCACAAGGTGTTTGATAAAATGTCCACGAGTATCTTTATGACGGCGATGGCCGAGCATCGCTTCATGTCATATCATAAGACATTTTAATTTCTGAAATTTTCTGTAATTATCAGAAATTATAAATTTTATGGGGTTCAACAAATGTCTTCTAGAATTTTGGACAGATCCTCAGAAGCCATATGGGGTCTGTCAACGAGATAGTCTCGACCACTACGTAGGGGCATGCACGGAAGGTGGGACCTAAATGACTAAGTGATGCTGGTGAACATGTATATGCTACTAAATGATGATTAAACCTACAGGGCAGAGTTCTAAACCCTAACCATGCTCTGATACCAAAAATGATGTGTTACCGTGATAAAATCCGAGCAATAATAGGAAAAAAATAGTGCTAAATAACAGAACAAGCGAATCTCAAACGACGTGATAATCAAAGTAAGGACTATGACATGTAATTGCTACCACATTTAGAACTCGAGGAAATCTCGATGCAAGAGTTGGTGCCGTCTCACATGTAATGTCTAACAGTCGGTACGGGGCTGAACAAATGCGCACATGCTCATGATTAGGTGATGGACAGCTAGCATGATACTATAACGGAGACAAATCAAAGTTCTACCAATTACCTAACCAAATAGGAAGTAGCCACGAAGAGGGCATGAGGTTACTAACGGCATTTGAGTGCGTATGGCGTCGGTACAGTGTGCTGGTAGACAGCGGGGATGACGGTGGAGATGACAGCGGCGGTGGCGGGATGATGAGTGCTCGCTGACGGCTAGGGCTACTGTTGCTGCGATGACCGGCGGCGAAGGAGAACTATAGTGTTGGCACTAGCATGGGCTTTCGCTGTTGCGGCAGCTGTGGCCAACAGCGACAAGGGCCATTACTAGTGATGGGGCCGACGGCGGCTCTGGCCATTACTATTGTTGGGACGAGCGGTGACTCTGGTTGCTGCTACTACAGGGGCTGGCGATGGGTGAAGGGAGGGAGTGGACAAGCAGCGGCGGGTTCGTGGTGGAGGGGAGGAGGGGGAAGGGGGAGAGGAAGTGGCGGTTCGTGGTGGCTGGAGAAGGTGAGGAGAAGGAGGGAGAGGGGCGGCGGTTCGCGGGGGCCAGAGGAGGAGGGGAGGGAGAGGGAGAGGGGGCAGCGGTTCATGGAGGCCAGAGGAGGTGAGGAGGAGGAAGAGGGGTGGCGGTTCGCAGCGGCCGAAGGAGGAGAGGGAAAAGCAGCGGGTTAACGGTAGGAGGGTGAGAGGAAGGGGAAGCGGGGGCGACGGGCCGGCAAGGGGCTAAGGACGCAGCAGTGGCAGCGGCACGACCGATGTTAGATGGTGGGCAACAGCGAGCGACGGTGGCTGGAGGAGAGAAAGAGGAAGAGGAAGGCAGCGGCCGTGGTGTGGTGGCAATGGCGGTGGCGCAGTGGTGGCAGCGCGGCGGAAGTGGTGGCGGTGGCTAGGGTTGGGTTGGGCTTCTCACCCCTTGCAATCTCAGACAACACAAAGAGAAAGATGCTAATTTTCTATTCATCAAAAACTGAAAATACATTAGGGTTTCCAAGCCCTTTTAAAAGCTCCAACAAAGAGGGCAAAAGACCAGTATGCCCATACATTGAAAGACCAAAATACCCTCAGACTCCCTACGGTACAGAAGAAGCAAAATACCAAAATACCCTAAGAGACCCCCTAAAGTACAAAAGAAGCAAAATAACACTAAATAAGATAAAATAACACTAACTAAAGCAAGCTAACACTAGATAACTCAAACCCGGGGTCATCTATGAGCATAAACTCACAACGGGGGCATAAAGTCCTCATCAATATGTCTTCCCATGGATGCATGCCCAACAATTGTCATCACTTGGAGTAAAAACCTATGGAGTTGAGCTCCCTTGCTCCTACAATACTTGTGGCTGAGGCCTGAAATGATCATAGATCCATTATTTTGATGGCATTGCTGAAGGCTTGTAAGACATGGGTGCAGTCAATAAACCGTCACCCCACAGAAATGGGGTGTTATCAATGCACTCGGAAATAAGGAACAAGACATGGTTGGAGGCAACCCATGATATTCATTTTTGTTCCAGTGTTTATTTCCTTGGAAGCATCCAGAAAAAGACATGGTATGAGCAGACCACAATGAACATTAATGATTCTCTGGTTAATTGTGTTCCCCCAACGTCATGAAAGTCCCTTGTGAATGAACATTGTCTAGTTATAGATTTAAATTTCACACACTGATGCATGTACAGTGTGCACAAAATTAAACTGGTTAGGCATTTTTTTAAGTGATAGGCTGGGGCAAATTGTTTGATGAAAACCAAAATTTTTATGAGAGTTTCCAAAATCACAATGAACCAGGTCAAATTTTCCATCCAAACTTTAAAAAATGGAAAATGCCAGCACACAAGCCAACCTCTGAAGTACTTCTCAACCATAAGATATCCGATGCAAATTAGATGAAATAATTTATATCATGGATCTTTATTTCAAAATATATATATATCTCATGGATCCTTTGTTGCATCTGCATAAGCATTGAAAAGCTAACCTTAACAATAAGATCACATGTTATTCACGGAAAGCACAATTACCTTTTTTTTTTGGAATAAAAGTTCATGGCAAGCAAATTACTACCTGAGGGCAATGGCAAAACCTTCCCAGGAACTGCAGCAGATGATGATCCACGTGCTTTCTTCTTCAATTGCTCAAGAAGTCGATGGGCTTCTCTTATCTCATCCTTAGCACCCAATCCGTGGTTCTCCCAAGCATCAATCACTTTCTGCTGGAATTCCATTGCAAGAACATAGCTGCATGCAGAGAAATAGTAACTACTAAGGGTAAATATATCCTAAACTGAAGTATAATGCTGATTATGAGCCAAATGCTGCCACCACATCCCAACTGCTGGAAATCTTTCACTGTCATGATCTGTTTTAGATTTCTTTTTTTGAAAAAATGGTGAAATATCATTAGAAAAACATCAGAAAATGTCTTAAAAGAAATACCTGATGTTACAGAGAACAAATAAGTCACAAAACAAATGTGTATTAAGTATCAGCCGCTAGAAATTTCCATTAAAAAAGAATAGAAAGAGGACAAGAAAAGGGATTGACCATTCCTGGAAGTTCTTTAAGGGATCGGCCAATTCCGTTTGTTTCAATTTCCAGGTTATTTTCTGCATTAATAACTGTACACCTTGTTACTTCGTATTATGACCAAATTGTTTGCTGATGGGTCCCTTAAACAGGTTCATAATTTGATGTTATTGGTCCTTTTTTTAAAGTATTACGGGTCCTAAGATTGACTTCGAGAAAAGTTAACTTGTGGGTATCCGTATGATTCATACAGTTCTTGAAGAGTGTATGCACATTGTGGGACATAAAGTGGAAAGTTTACCCATCAGATAAGGATACCGAAAAGTTCAGATTGGGAGGGTATTATTCAGAAGATGCAACATCAGTTGTCTACTTGGAAAAGCCAGGAACTTGTCTCTTGGGGGCAGCCTAACACTACTCCACTCTGTGTTATTAACAATCCCGGATCAGTATATGACAGTCTTTCTCATTCCTGTTAAAGGCAGAAAGAGAATGGACCAAATTGGAAGGAATTTTACGGGGAATCACTAATTCAGAAACAAAGACTATTCCTCTGGTGGAAATTGAAATGCAATTTAGTTTGTAGACCTTTAGACAAAGGAGGCCTGGGGGTCAAAAACTTCATCACATGAATGTGCCTTTGCTCATAAATGAATGTGGGAGCTGCTTTTGGATGATTCCTCTCTGTGGAAGCTATTATCTTAAGTGTTCATTACCAAACCCACCCCAAGTTCTGGTTGCAAGTTGATGATGTCTCTCAGCTTCCTCCAATATGGAAAGGTATCATAAGAGTTAGCAGATGGTTCAAAATGGGAAAGGGAATAAAGCTGGGAAACAGGGCATGACACTTACTTTTCGGGGTATTTGGGCAAATTCAATTTCTCTTGAGTGCAGGTACCCTATTATTTTCTTCCTGGCAGTTGGCAAGTAATGTGCAGTTGATGACTGTTTCAAGACCGAAAGAATTCATATTAAGTAGTGTCTTTTCCTTTGGAGGGTTTTTACTAATGAGTTAGAGGAGCACTCATCCTTGCCCAAATTTTGGGAACCTGTTCAGCTTGACACATTTGTCAAGGATTCTATGAGCTGGTCAACTAACAATGGCATATTTTCTACCCGCTCTATGTATTCCTTAGCATCAAGGTAATCCCACTCCCTATCAAAAGGCGACTTAGAGTCAGGGTAATCCCACTCCCTATCAAAAGGTGACAGACATGTGGAAGGTTAAATCCACGTTGAAGGTCAAAGCTTTCATGTGGCTTTTTCAAAAAAGCTTATCACTAAGGAGTACAAGAGTACAGGAGTACATGGGACCAAGATGGTCACCTTAGCTGTCCCTTGCACAATTCAGCCAATGAGCCAATGAGGATGTTAACCATCATTTTTGTTTCTTGTCCTGTCATAAGGAGGTTTGGAGAATTTTCGGACATCTGTTGAACTTTCAGCCTACCTTCGCAAAAGTACAGCAACTATGGCTAGTCCAGAAACTAGCTTTTGAAAAGGCCTATGATAGGGTGAATTGGCAGTGTTTGTTTGATGTGCTAGAGAAGATAGACTTGGGGGAGAGGTGGATTGGTTGGGTCAAAGCTTGCATTTCTTCAGCTTCTTTTGCTATTCGCGTCAATGGGAAGTCGTCCTCCTAGTTCCACAGTGGTAGGGGGCTTCATCAGGAAGACCCTATGTCCCCTCTTCATGCTTGTGGCTAGTGTTCTGAGCAGGGTGTGAGTGAGAGATGAGACTGTTAGGCTGATCAGGGGCTTCTAGGTGGATAGAGAGAACCCTTCACTTACCCCCACTTGCAGAATGCAGATGACACCATCTCGCTTTTGGCCGAGGATGAGCAGTAACTTTTTGTGGTCAGGCTCTTGCTAGAATTGGTGGGGGAGGTCATTGGTCTTAAAATGAACTTTATAAGAGTTCGCTAGTAGAGGTTAATGTGGAGGTATGCCATCTCCAGAGGGTGGCCTGCTTGTGGGGTGTAAGATTGGAGAGTTCCCTATTTCCTACCTAGGTCTCCTGCTCACTCCAGGATCTCTTCATCAGGTAGATTGGCTTCTAATTATCCAGAAATATGAGTCCAGGCTGGCTGGTTGGATGGCTAGAGTATTATCTTATAGAGGCAGACTAGTTTTGTGCAGATCAGTGCTAGATAGTCTCCCTATCCATTTCCTCCATATTCCGGATCCCGAAGATGCTGGCGAAGAAGATTGACTCTATCCAGAGTATGTTCTTCTAACATGGTAGTGGAGAGAGATGCAGGAGTTGACATGACATCGCTTGGGGGAGGATTGTCTCTAGCAGGGAGGAGGGATGTATGAGGATCAAGAATGTCAGGAACTTTAATTTAACTCTCTTGTGTAAGTGGTTGTGGAGGTTGAGGAGGGGAGAGGATGAGTTGTGGGCATAGGTGATTAGGTAGAGATACTATGGCAAGAGGAGAACCTGGGACTCGGCTCTTAACGCGCAGCATATGACGTCACCTCTCTGGCGTGATATTTTATAGTGCAGGGATATTGTCACCTCCGGTGTCCGAATCTGTCTAGGAAGAGGTGACAAGAGACTTTTCTGAAAGGGCAAATGGTGTGGAGACTTCACCTTGGATGCTCTGTTCCCTCGCCTCTTTGCAGTTGTTGCGGATCCTCTGGGGATGGTTTCCCAGACCTTTGACTACCTCCTTTCTGGAGGCACCAGGGCTTCGACTTTTAGGAGGGATCACACGTCCGATGAGTTGGTGCAGTTCTAAGGCTTCCTTTCCTTTCTCCTTCACTTCCATCCTTAGTCAGACAGAGAGGATGAGTGGACGTGGAGGTGGGATAAGGAGAGCTTCTTTTCGGTCAAATCGGCCTACGTCATTTTCTGATGGAGGTGCTTGCAGCCTATGTTATCAAAGATGCTTGAGGCACTTGCCTAGGCGATAAGGCGAGGCGAGATGCCAATACTTCGCCTCGCGTCAACCAATCTCTCCTCGGTGATTAGGCATGGCCATGGACGCCTTATAGCCGAGCCCACTGGGGCCACCCAGCCCATTCCTACAACACGTGCATATATAAATTAAGTATTCTTATAGGTTTTATGTGTTGTTGACATATTTAATGACATATGTACATATCTAACCTATTTATAGTTTTAAAGAAATGTCACCTCAAACACCTTAGGCCATCGCCTAGGCATTTGAGACTTGAGACGGCCCCTTGGTCATCTCGGTCGCCTTTCACCTCTAACTACATAGCTCGCCACAGCCTCTTTTCTCAGGTCTGGAGACCGAAGAGCCCGTTGAAGTTGAAGATCCGCACCTAGAGGATCTCCCATGGGAGGTTACCTACCAGGGACAGACTGCTTCGTTTCCTTCCGGATATCCAGCTGACTTGCTGCCTATGTGGGTTTGTGGGGAAGATGACGAGACCCTCGACCACCTGCTTTTAGGTTGTATCTACTCGCACAGGATATGGAGAGAGCTTGCTAGGAGGACTCACAGTGTCCTCGGCCATCAGAGGGAGGTGCACCACTTGGTTGAGCATTGGGGCAGGACGTGGCCCCTTAGGGGTGACAAGATGGTCTGGTGGCTCATCTTTCATGCCACACTGTGAGCGTTGTGAGGGGAAAGAAAACACATTTTCTGGAGAGATGCTAGAGCCGAGAATACAGTCGTTTCTTTTGTTTGTAATAGAGTGAGGGAATGGGCTGAGATCCTTTGTAATATGAATTCCCTTTACTCTTTTTGCTTTGTTGGGGGGTTAGAGTGCTACACAATGTCTTAGTGTGGCCTTCTTTTGTATAGGGATTTTGTGAGAATTAATACGTGTACATCCCTCTTATTTAATACATCAGTGGTACTACCCACTCTCAAAAAAAACCATGGCTCTCCTCCAAGACACAAGCTACAAGCTTCATAAAAGGAATGCACAAGCAACTATTGCTCCTAGTCCTACATGCTATCTGTTGGAGTATTTGGAAGGAGAAGAAGAACATTATCTTCCAAGGGTGACATATTTATGTCGAGAACTTTTCACTTTGGGCTCTTTATTTTATTTATAATTGGAATATATTTATTTTGAATATTCCTTTACAGACCTGGTGTAAGGTTGTGAAATGTTTATAATCGCAGCCATTTACCTTTTTAATCTTGAGTGTGGCATGGTTGGCAGTATCTGCCGAAACCGATACGTTTCGACTCGGCCTTAACCAATCCGAAACCGAACCTGTTCACTGTAGCAGGTCCGAAACTTAAAAAAAAAAAAAGGGTTTCGGGCGAAACCAGTATCGGTTTCGCCCGAAACTTACATGTTTCGGTCCGAAACCGTCCGATTTCGGCCGAAACCCACGTGAAAACCTGCTGCTGCCACCCTTGGAAGATAACCTTCCTGAGGGAGAAAACCTGCTGCCTGCCTGCTGCTGCTCTGCCCCTGCTGCTACTGCTGTGCTGTTGCCCTGTTGTGTGCTGCTGCTGCCCTGCTGCGTGCTGCTGCTGCCCTGCTGCTGCCAGTGCCACCCTGTTGTTGCTGCTGCTGCCACCCTGTTGGTGCTGCTGCTGCCCTGCTACTGCTGCTGGCCGCAGCTGGGTTGCTGCCTTGCTGTTGTGCGACTGTGTGCTGCGAAGAAGGAGATGTTATTGTGCTGGGTGAGCAGTAGGTGTAGAGGTAAGAGGTTATTTTGTTGAGGTTAATTTAGGGTTTGTTTGTTTTGTTGTGTTATTTTGGTTGGGTTGAAACTTTTTTTTTGTTGTAGGTTAATTATTTTGGTTGGGTTAATTTTAAACTCTGAATTGTGTTAAGACTTCAAATTAAACCCTAATTAGTTCCTTAAAATTAGGTTAATTACTAATTAAGCCCTAATTAGTTCATAAAAATTAGGACTTTTGTCTAATTCGGTTTGCTTAGGCTCAATTGAAGCTCAATTAAACTTCATTGAAGATTTTGGGGTGGGAGCATGTGGGTAATTATATTTTTCCAAGGGTGATTAAGGGTTAATTGCTAATTAAGCCCTAATTAGTTCATAAAAAATGGAGCTTTTGTCTAATTCGGTTTGCTTAGGCTCAATTGAAGCTCAATTAAATTTCATTGAAGATTTTGGGGTGGGAGCATGCGGGTAATTATATTTTTCCAATGGTGATTAAGGGTTAATTGCTAATTAAGCCCTAATTAGTTCATAAAAATTGGGACTTTTGTCTAATTCGGTTTGCTTAGGCTCAATTGAAGCTCAATTAAACTTCATTGAAGATTTTGGGGTGGGAGCATGCGGGTAATTATATATTTCCAAGGGTGATTAAGGGTTAATTAATAATTAAGCCCTAATTTTTTCATTATACTTACAACTATTTCTCTTTGACTGTCTTAATGCAGCATCATGCCTAGACGTGAACAAAGTCAGGAGCAGCAAGGGTAAGAGGATCCGGTGTGGGCCCACCTCTCCTTAGTTGATGCTAAGAGAAGAAAAGTTAAATGCAATTATTGTGGTAAGGAGTTACATGGCGAAATTATTAGAGGAAAGCAATATTTGGCAAGGGTAAGAGGAGAGGTGAAACAATGTGACAGATGCCCCCAAGAGGTCCGAGAAGAAATACGCCAGTACCTTCTGGAAAAAAGGGAGAGGATGCAACAAAGGGTTGAAGATGATGCTGAAATTGCTGAAGAGGTTTCAGGCAGAAGGGTTAGGAGGGATGATGATGAGGAAGGAACTGAGAATTCAGATCCAGAGCTGACTGAAGCAAGAGAGCGTGAACAAGCCGCTCGAACGAAAGGGAAGGCACCCATAGGTTCAGGGACCTACGAAAGTACAATTGCACAACGTCCTAACAATGGTGCTGTCCCGCAAAGAGCAAGCCCCATGGACAGCTATCTGCACAGAAGGCCCCATGCTACACAACCTAAAATCAAGCAAGCATTGAGAAGGGTAAAAAAATTAGCAGAAGTTGCAGGGCATGCATTTAAAAGTATCTGCAAATGATTTTTTCATGCAGGTGTCCCTGCACATGCAGCTGAAAGTGAATATTTCCAACCTATGCTAGATGCCATAGCAGATGCTGGCCCTGGGTTGAAGGCCCCATCACGTCGAGACATATACGGGCGTGGCCTTGAGGGAGAGGTTGAGGAGCTCCATGATTGGGTTGAAAGCTTCAAGCATATATGGATGGAGAGAGGATGCACAATCATTTGTGATGGCTAGACTGGTACCACGAAGAAGTCCATGATTAACTTTTTGGTCTATTGCATCGAAGATACGATATTTGTTAAATCTGTAGATGTATCAAATTATGAAAAAAATGTCAATTATTTGTTTAGTTTGATGGATAATATGGTAGACCAAATTGGAGATGAGAATATTGTGCAAGTAGTGACTGATAATGAAGCCAGTTATAAGACTGCAGGCAAGAAATTGATGCAGAAGTGCAGGCATTTATATTGGCTCCCATGTACAGCACATTGTCTGGATCTCATACTTGAAGACATAGGGAAGCAAAATCATGTGAGGAAGACAATTGACAGGGCACAGAAAATCACCCAGTATATTTATGGCCATCCTAGAATATTGAATATGTTCATGGAGCATGCAAGTGGGGGGCGCGATATCATCCGTGTAGGGCCAACCAGATTTGCCTCGAATTTCATTTCTTTGGAGTCTTTGCACAGGTATAAGATTGAGCTCAATTCTGGATACTTTACCCTTATAATAATGATCCGTATTTGATTCAAATTTCATTTCTTTGCACAGGTATAAGAATGAGCTGAAAGCTTTTATGTACCACAATGCCTTGCGGGAATACATCGACAACTCTAATGTTGATGCTCAGATGGAATATTTGGATGTCTGTCACATCGTGGAAGATAACAAATTCTGGGGCAGGGTCTCAAGGTATATGAAAAAAGTCACACCCCTCGTGAAGGTCCTGCGAATGGTGGATGGCGATGAGAAGAATGATATGGGATATCTGTACGAGACCATGGACCGTGCCAAATTAGAGTTGCAGGCTTCCCTTCCCAGAGATTATGCAAAATGGTGAAAAATTATTGGCCAGAGATGGGACAACACATTACACCACGACTTGCATGCAGCTGGTGAGTGATTAATTGTACTGAAACATTGTTATTTTGGGGCGAGTTTGACTACAGGTTAGAGTTAGGACTTAGGAGTTAGGACTTAGGTTAGAGTAACACATTAGATTTGACTATCCAAGGTCCCAAGTCCCACTATCCCAGGGGAATGAGGTGAGAGGAAAGCCGGAAAGGGGATAGGTCTAGGAAGCTGCCCAGGTCGACCTGGGACTGTCCCAGGTCGACTTGGGACTGTCCCAGGTCGACCTGGACAGCTTCCCAGCAGCGGGCAGCCTTCCCCTTCCGACCTGTGGGCCATTTCGTCTCTTAATTTGAGCAAGTCACCCACCCAGGGATATCTCATCCCTGTCGACTCTAACCGTTTATCAAACTCGCCCTATGTTATTTTATATCTAACATTTAGTTAATTATACACAAATGCAGGTTATTTCCTCAACCCTCGATTATGTACGATGCCAATGCACATGTTGATAACGAGGTGCTTCAAGACACTTTAAAAGTCATTGGTCATTTATCGAGGACACCAGAAAATAGACTTCAGGCCGAAGTAGAGGTTGGCCTTTATTGATTTTATCAAGAAGAGGTATAAAATTTACTTAAGTCATTAAGTTAATCTATTACTTTATCTTTGTAGATGAACTATTATAGAATGAGGACTTGGACATATTCTGACTCCCAATTGCAATACGCTATGGGAAGAGTGGGCCCAGGTATATTTTATTTTTGTGCTTTCTTAACCTCAATATGTATTAGTACATCTGACATTTATTTGTTTATGGTTGGTGGAACAGCTGACTGGTGGATAATGGTGAATAATAGAGATTTGGGCAGTTCTGCATTGGCTTTCATTGCAATCAGGGTGCTGAGTCAAACCACATCAGCAAGCCAATGTGAAAGAAATTGGTGCACGTTCAGTCTTATACACTCAAAGGTTCGCAATCGGCTAAAGGCTGAACGGTTAAAAAAATTGGTTTACTGCCACTACAATATGAGACTGAGAATAAAAAATATGAAGTTACGACAACAGTTGAGGGACAAATGCCAAGCAGAGGATGCAACTCCAGAAATTGATGTCAACACTTTATTTGATGATGAGAATCCCTTGCAGTCTTGGGTGGAGACACGAGAGCAGGTTGATGAGCCCGTTTTTGATGATGATGATAGAAGATGGGCAGAGGGCATACTAGACGAAGATGAGCCAAGAGATCTATAATTCAAAAGAGCAACAAAGAGGGCCAGAGAGACTCAAGCGCACCAGAGAAGGGACCCAGCTTTGCTTGTTGATGACACTGAGCAATAGCCTGAGGTTGAGCCAGCTAGACACTCAGAATAATAGCAGGCCAGTCACTCCTAGAATAGTCAAGCCACCTGCATCCTTAAGAAGAAGTACATCAGTGCATGGGCTAACTGAGAGGACTAGTGTTGCTGCTCGAGAGGACCCGGCAATTGAGCAGTTGAAGCAGATTTATGTGAGGCACACGCCAACGGGAAAAGGAGTCATCTCAAAGGTGACTGGAAAAATCACACCAAAATAGAAAAAAGCATCCCCAATGGCTAAAAAGCGACTGGTTTCTGATGGTGAAGATGATGATGATGATGTACTGAGAGGACAATTGAGCAGTTGAAGTAGATTTATGTGAGGCACACGCCAACGGGAAAAGGAGTCATCTCAAAGGTGACTGAAAAAATCACACCAAAATAGAAAAAAGCATCCCCAATGGCTAAAAAGCGACTGATTTTTGATGATGGATGATGATCTCAGTGCAGCTACAGGTGCTGCAGGTGATGATGATGATGATCTCAGTGCAGCTGCAGGTGCTGCAGGTGCTACTACTAGCGGTGGCACTGTTGGTGGTCCTTCCTCCTTCCACGCAGACACAGGCAGAGGATACAGTCAAGGTGAGCGAGGATATGATTCACAGAGTCAATATGGACATCCATCAGGTTATAGAGGTGGCCAACAGGAGGCAACCATTTATGGGTGGGGTCATGAACCAGCATTCCAGTTCCATCAACATCCGTCCAGTTCCTCTTCTCTTCCTCAAGATTCTTACGTTGATTCTGGATTCAAATCAAGCCGACGACCTTACACTCCAAGAGGGATCGAAAGAGGGACGCAAGACTTGGCTACCTCATTGTTTAGTTAGAGTGAATATACACAATACATGCAACATTCTTATGGGTATCAACATCAAAAGCCAGACGATGAGAGAGAAGGTTCTAGTTATTACCCATATTAATGTCTCTTCATTTAGGTAAAGATCATTTAATTTTTGTAACATTTACTGTGTCTAATTAGCTTTATTGTACTGCTTGAACCTACTTCATACTTAGTATGTACTGAAGAATATTAGTTTAACATATTCAATGTTTGAACTTCAATGCCTACTTCATGTTTATTGCACTTAATCTAATTTCAGAACAGTCAAATGCATGTCTAATGAATTTATGATTTTTATGTGATTATTCATATTTTCCGGAATTATTTCTGATTTTTTGGACTTATTTTGATTTTTTTAAGCTTTTCAATGGGTTTCGGCCGGTTTCGACCGAAACTAAAACTGAAACCGATCCGTTTCGGTTTCGGACTTGGTTTGGACTCAGCCGAAACTGAGTCCGAAACCGACACTGCCATCCATGGAGTGTGGTGACGAACCTCTCCTCACCTCCTCTTAGTTCTATTTCCTCTATTTAGCAATAAAATTGGTAATACAGCCATTTCTTCTATCAAAAGAATGCTTATCAGATTTTCTTTCTTTTAAGGTAGTCCTAGCCATGGCTTTAAAAAACTGACTAGTTTGGAATGGAATAAGCCAGTTTGGAACTCAATGGGCCAGGACCAGTCCGCTTCTGATGGCCAGTCTTTAGCCGGAACCGGCTGGTTTTGGGCCTTTTGGCCAAATAATGCCTAGGAACTGGAACCAGGGACTGAACCAGCCCAGTCCATTTCCTAAAACCGGTTTTTTAAACCTTGAGCCTATCCCTGCAAGATCATAGATTTATATGAAAACCATATGCTGTTCCTGCAACTGGAATCTGCCTTATATTACCAACCCAGGGTGCAGATTTCAATGTCAATAACAGCTGTAACTTTTACATTTATATTAACCAACACATTTAACAATATCATCATTCGGGGTGACTCACCCATACATGTTATAAATTATATAAGCATTGCTTATTACATTGCATGAAATCGTAATCCAAGTCTGCAACCAAGAACTCTGACACTGTGATGTCAAGTAAATAAATGTTCCCTACTTCAACTTCTGCAAACAACAAATTTTTCTATGAATTATCACCTGTTTATTGTTTGTAAGTTGTCAGGTTTTGCATTTATAGAACAGTTTAAAAGGACTGATATTAATATAATCAGGTCAAACTAGATAATGTACAGGATCTGCTACATAGTTATGTCAAAAATCATCTACTCCACAGACTGTATTAAACAAAATTGTCTATTTCATCTACAACTATGGATAAATGACAGAATATTGGGGCAGCATAGATGCAGATGAGATCCTGTGCACTGTGCAGTGTCCTGCACATCCAGTGGAGAGGATCTGCATTTTGCAGAACTTGACTGTGCTAAAACAGAAGTTCTGCAATTCGGAAGAAGGCATGGAGAGCCAAAATCATAAGATTATAGGAGATTCTAAAAGGAGTACTAAAAAACGTTTACCTTCCCATGGCACCATATGCATTTGCAAGGTTCTGGCATGCCTCAATAGAATCTGCGTGGTGAGGCCCCAAAGAAGCATCCATAATGTCCTTCGCAAGTGCAAACATCTGTGCAGCTGACTGTGGCCGGTCCAACTCCATATATGCTGCTCCCAAGTTGTTGTAGATATAACCCACCCCGAAATGCTTGGGCCCAAAACTTTCCTTCAACCTCTCAGCTCCATCCTCTAGATATGGGATAGCCTGAGGCAGTTTTCCTGTCAGAAGAAGCAGCCATCCTATTCTTGCAGATGCACTCCCTCCAGCATGCTGCTCTTGTGGATACTTCTCAAGTATTGAGACTGTCCTCTTCAACAGAGATATTGCAGTCTCAAACTCATTCATGGTTTCATACAGCATTGATATCTCTGCGTATGCCTCTGCAACCTTTATGGGGGAGGCCAGCTCCTTCTTTTCAAGAATTCCGCAGGATATCTGAAGACACCTCTTGGAGTCTGCAAACTTCTCCTGATTGCACAAGGCTTTTGCCATGGAGATGAACACCACCGCCCGTGTCTCGCTTTCATTGTCAGTTTGTTGAACCACACCCCTAAGAGTGGCAATTGCTTCGTCATATTTTCCCATTGCAGTCTGGATGTTTGCTGCATCAATCTCTGCATGGAGAAGCTCAGACTTCATGCCCCAGCTCTTCAAGACTTTCTGTGACAGATCATTCTGCTCCAGAGCTTTCTGGTGCTCCTCAAGTCCAGTGTAGATAACCCCCAAAAGCCGACGATCGTGGGCAACCTCCACAGACTTCTCCCCCAATCGGTCCCTGTGGATTTCCAATGCCTTCAAACACAGCGGCAGAGCTTCCTTAAAGTTCAAAACCGCGACATACGCCTCCGCCAAATCGCGGTGGGCTACACCCAACTCCTTACTGTTTGGTTCCAAGATCACTTCTTTAATCTCCAAACACTTTCTAAGATTGACAAGCGCCTCCTCCCTCCTCCCCATCGCAGTTTTTGTGTTTGCCAACTGCAGCTGGACGGCATGGCTAAGTGGTAATAAATCAAACTCACAGGTACCCTCTTCCTCCAGCTTCCTGAGAAGCCGATTCGCCCTATTCAGGTACCCCAAGCTATCATTAAACTTCTTGATATTAAAAGCGACCGAACCCATCAAGTGGAGGGCCATGACGACCGAGACGGACTCATCGTTGTCCCTGTCCAGGATCTCGAGCGCCCGCTGAGCGAAAGCCAGAGTCTTTTCGTGCTCCTCGGAGCCATTGGAGTCCAGGTGTTGGCCTACCTTCAAGCAGGCCAAGCCGAGCCTCTTGTCGTGCGCCTCGAGGGACGACTCCAGCGCCGCAAAGGAGGCCAGGATGTCCTCCGTGGTCGAAGCGAGCTCGAATGCCTCCTCCAGGTCGGCCTTCTCCTTGAGCTTCCGCTGTCGGGAGGACAAGGAAGGAGGGCTCTCTTCCGGGAGGGTTTCGAGGCTCCTAAGCTGGTGGTGGCGGTGGTCTGGGGGCAGCCCATGTGGGAATCGGAGCTTACGGAGTAAGGGGAAGCGGGAAGTGGAAAAGGGCGCAGCGTGGAAGGGAACCTCGGCGGCGGCGAAGGGGGGCCGGGGAGGGGCCCGGCGGGGTCTGGTGAGGGCGGAGAGGAGAGAAGAGGAAGCTCTCTTCATGGGGTTCGAAGGGGAAGGGGAGAGGAGGAAGCAGGGTTTTAGGGGGACAGATTTCTCAGAGCCGGAGACGAAAGCGAGGCAACTGGAATTACAAATCCTTCACAACATCTTTATTTTCTTTCTTTCAGATCCTCCTTAGATTAATACTATGAGTGTAAAATTAAGGTTGCTCTAAAACTGAAGTGTTCATATACCTTATATACTATATTTAGCGTACCGGATTTACATTTTTTTAAAAAATATGTTATAACTCCTTGACCCCCCCCCCAAAAAAAAAAATATATATATATATATATATAATGCTATAACTAGATTTAGATTATCGGATTTACCATTCTCGAAAATCATATTATGTCAGGAGAAAAAGAATGTTCTAATGTGTTGCTCGGGTTATCATTTTTGGAGGCCATTGGGATATTACTAAAAATATTTCACATAAAAGGGTTAACTATTGAGAATTTGAGATGATCCCAGTTTGGAGGATTTTAAATAACGGGACCAGGGTTGAAGGGTTTTGATTAGAAGTAGAAGCATCAATGGTTTTTAAATTTGATTAAGGTTAAGAAGATGTAGTGACGCATTTGGATGTTGTTCCACACTTCCACGTAGGAATTGCATACATTAAAATGGTAGGGGAATCTCCCGAGTGTCATCCGCGGTAGCTGGATTGGGAGGGGGGCGCAGGGCAGTGCTAGAGTGATGAGCACGGGCCTCCGGCGACATCCGGTGGCATCCCCGGTGTTGTCCACGACGTCCGGCGGCGTTATCTGGAGTGGCGCCTAGCGGCGGCGTCCGCATTGGATGGGGCCAGGCGGCAGAAGTGGGAGAAGGGAAAACCGGCTGGGTGAGAGGGAGGGAAGATCCGGGCCTCTCTTGCACTCAGAGGATCCCGACTCCATCCACAATGGATCGATGTACACTGCTGTTAGCCTGTTACAGCTTGAAGTGCAACAGTGGGGATCCACCGGAGAATCAATCCCCTGGGCCTCGCAGCACTTGATGAAATCGCTCAACAGCGTCTCCCTGTGCTTTTGGGGGATCACCCTCAGACAGCAAGCAGCTCCCTGATGGGGGCCGGACAGCTTCGTGCAAGATTGGCAGAGGTGGATCGATGCATGGTGAAGAAGCTCCCCACTTGAGGCCCTCGGGCTGATCCACTGTTCGCCGGCCGGTACCCTATGCTCCACGCTCTTGATCAGCTGCATGAGGAAGAGAAGTAAAGAACACCCTTTTAATGCGTACAGAGGAACCGAGCGTAACGGAACGACGGAATCCTCCGGTTTGGAGGCCCCCTTTTTCAAGTGACATCAATGAACTTGTGGCTTCACGCGGTCTTGGAGTCTGTCTTGAGATGGGGTTTTGGTTTTAGTTTTTTTTTTATACTTTTTGTAGATTTGTGGGAGGCTAGAGTTTAAAGTTTAAACATGCCTGTTCTTAAGTTTTCCTAGATATGACATGGAGACGTAGGAGTACGTATACAATTAGTCCCCCATGGTGGGATTCTCCGGGTCGGAATGATTGTCTCAAGATGCTAGGAATCAAACTTTTGCTATCATGAGGCAAGAAAAAAAATCTTTTATCTAATTTAAGATTAGGGTGCGTTTGACACTCCAATGGAGTGGATTATGAAAGTAACTTCTAATCATTGAAAGGTTCTTTGTGGAAGATAAACACATTAATGCTCAAAAGATTGGTCTCCTATTTTAAAAGTGGATTGTTAGAGAGAGATATGAACAATAAGATATCTTTTCTCTCAAATTTAAAAACTCATTTTGGTGAGATTTTGAAAAGAGAAAGTAGATTCTAATCATTGGAGTGGGGTCCACATGTTTCATAAGCTCCCGCATCAAAATTCACATCTTCTCACGCATATTCTCAAACGCACCGGAATAAAACCTTTGCTATCAAAGTTTTTGGATAATCTCGTGGATATATATAATAAATATATAACAAAATGAGTTAAGAGTGAGAGGATGTACCTCACAACAAAAGCGGGACGCACACACGACCAACGGAAGTAAAAACAGAACACATGCGTACCTTCATCATCTAGGTACAAGGTTAGTTACTAGAGTCGACTCCTACCAATAAATCATCGCGGAGTCACGGAGTCGGTTATTAAAGTCAGTTCCAAATGTCCACGCTCTAAATTCATGGATTATAGTGATGCTTCCCCCAGAGACGCAGACCATAACCATCACGGGGCTAAGATAACCCGTGACTACTATCGTGCAGTCGGCTCAACGACGCACTATCCTTGTCGTTCCGTCTAACATATAGAGGAGAAAGATGAGGAGAGAGAAAGAGTAGAGAGAGATCGAGAGACGGGGCTACTACGGTCGTCACCGACATTATGCTCCCGAGCTTCTCTCTCTATACACACATGCACATGCTTTCTCTCTCTCTCTTATACACATCTCTACTGCTTCAGAGACATACCTTGGTCAACAGAGAGAGCGAACCTGAATCCCTCGTGGCCAGGACTTCCATCATCTAAGCATCTCATCCTCAATCCCCTGTCATGACGTATCAACTACGTCCTCGTGCTCAAACCTCAATACGAGTAACTCAATAGCATGCCGCCAGCATGGAACACGCCTTGCTATCCTCTCTTGAGAGTTATTCA
Organism: Amorphophallus konjac; assembly: GCA_022559845.1. NCBI lineage: Eukaryota > Viridiplantae > Streptophyta > Magnoliopsida > Alismatales > Araceae > Amorphophallus > Amorphophallus konjac. The sequence goes on along the minus strand of CM040117.1, from coordinate 226,156,838 downwards.
TAGAAGAGAGGAGGAGGAGGATGCTTGGGCTGCAAGGAAGGCAAGAGGAGGAAAAGGAGGCGGTGAAACGCAGTGTGAAGAAGAAGAGAGAGGGCGTGAGAGCCCCCTCTTATGCGAATGCGAGAGAGAGTGAGAGAGAAGGGGCGAGAGAGGGAGAGAACCCTTGAGAGAGGGTGGAGCTACCGCCACGCAACCCGCACGCTTGAGAGCCCCCTCTTATGCGAATGCGAGAGAGAGTGAGAGAGAAGGGGCGAGAGAGGGAGAGAACCCTTGAGAGAGGGTGGAGCTACGGCCACGCAACCCGCGTGCGTGCACGCGCCCAACTCATGCGAGCGCGTGTGTGAGCGCAAGGGTACTGCGCGCGCAGCGGCCCAAATGGGTATTAAGCCCATTAACATCTTCCACTTACCCATTTAGGACCTGTCGTACATGTCTTGCATCTCAAAATGTACAATTTCAAGGTCTGCTATTCTCGGTCATACAGGAAATGGACTGTGTGACCTCCGCGAGATTTATTTAAACAATATAGAAGCGTTTCATTAAGCCATCACCTAATTAACGGATCACTAAAATGTCTCACTTGTACCTCATACACTTAGTATCTCACCCGACTCAACACTTCGAATCTCTCAAGAATAAGCAGTGTGGAGTCCAAATACTAAGCGCTCATGACTCTATCACCACTCAGGCAACCAAGGCTCTCAGGAAATGAGCAACGAAGCATGGTAAGATAGTAAAATGCCTTCCCTATGCTACATATACCAATTCAATTTGTCTCAACTGCTTTCCTAGACATGTCCCTTTAGACGGTATCAACCTTCACCCTAGGTAAGCATGCTAAAGTAGTAGCATGGAGTCTCCTCTTCTTGACATAACGCTGCAAGTCACTTAGGGCCGGTTTGTTTCTCGAATTGTCGGGCAGAGTTCGTAACCGACGAGAGAGAAAAATGGAGGGGCCCACCCGCCCCCCTCACACACAGGCATGTTACCTGGGGTCGGGTACCGTGTTCGACCCCAAAGGGTCGAACACGGTATCCTAACCGGGAAACAAATAGGGCCTTAGAGTCTTAGTTATTCTGTAGTCCTTCCTAAGAGAAATTATACTATAATAAATGAACTTCTTATTTAAATAAGTTTATTATGATATGCTAAGAAGCTCAACTATCTCCTGCCAACCTACTAGTTTTTCATCCGAACATTACATGTATATATATATGGACATATGGTAGGTTTAGGGTGTTACTCCTTAGCACCTCCCGTTCATCCACACTAGGCTATCAGGCTAGAAGGATCGGTCTACCTTCATCTAAAACCTATGCTTCATCTCCTCTCTTGGTCAAGGATCTCTTTCCTTTCTCTTAGGCTCTGTATACGAGCCCTTCCTCTTTTTCTCTCAGGTTCTGGATATCGATCAATCCCAATCCTGTACCTTTTATTCAAAAATAAAGAAATAATGGTTGTGGTTCTAAGCTCTTATCTGGCTCCAACTCTCCCACTTCACGCTTTTGTGCACTCTTTGGTGTTCCCTCTGTTGGGCTTAGAGGGTTTGATTTGCTCCCATTAACAAAATTGTTGGATCATCCAATGGTCTAGATGATGCAGGACAATATGCGACTCGACTAAAAGACGATGCGATCAGCGACGACGTGAACGACTCGGCACCTAACGGGGTTCCTGAAGAGGCAAACGTGCCCCAAAAAAGAAGTATTCGCTCACGATCGTCCCCAACGAGGGAAACGTGTCGATCTGCATGGTTGAGAAACTGACATTGAGTCTCGGGTGGTCAGCTCACTATCGTGCTCGGAATGAGTCACGGGACGGGTCTCGCACTCATTCTCACAGTGGTGATTAAAATAGAACTAGCTAAGAATTAAACTAACTCACATGCAGCGGCTTACGAGCCTATACAGAACAACCAAATAAGACAAGGAGGGAGGCGAGTGTATCTCCACCCTCGGGGCGTGAGGAAGACGTCCCGGCCAAGATCCGTAACTCCCGGTATAGTGGTAAAATTAAATTACATCAATGAATTTAGGGCCCACTCCACGCAGAGAGGTAAAGGGCTACACACTGACGCCGGGAGTACCGATCTTGGGTTGGCGGGTAGTAGGGCGGCGGGGTTCCGGGCGGTTGCGGGCAGCGACTCCGGTTCTGCAAATTACTGGCTGGCAGCACAGCGAACAATGGCTTCCAAAGGGATGTCAACCTCCGGGGACATTCTGAAGGCGGCGACTCACCGGGACGATGGCGGAGGGTCCCTGGTCGACCCTCAGGAGTGGCGGTCGCTGAAAATACTCCGGCGTATTTTCCATTGGGTTTATCTGGTAGCCTCCTTTGCTGGCCTGTCTCGGGGCAAGATTGCGCGCCTCCACAAAAACGGTCGCCACGCCCAGATCCGGTGTCGGATCGAGACGAAATTAGCGCCGTTGCGAAGAGCACTCAGAGATATTTGACATGCTTGAATTTCAGATCCATCCAATGGTTAGATTGGAAATGAAAACTTCTGCAACACAATAGTTGCTTCTGGCTCGGAATACTGGTCCAGCAGGACAAATCGGGGTCTGCTTGATTATGGGATTTGATCAAAAATAAAATGGTGGATCTAGGACTTGGGGATTTTTGTGGAGAGAGGGGGGGAAGTGGTAATCACGCACACAATTGTTTTGTAATTTTATGACAAGGTTTGGGGGTGGGAAAAATAGACTACCAGGAGACCATCTCGCAGATCTGCATACATGCAAACTGTGAGAGGGGGAAACAAATGACTGGGAGGAGGGGCAAACGGGATCTGATCGGAGTAAAAATTTAACTGGGGATTGGAGAAGACAATATGAACAAACCTGAAGAAATCAACTCGATCCAACGGTTGGATCTGGAGTTATTGATCCGTCTTCAACCTTCTATCCAGTAACTCGGAATCCTGGACAGCAAGCCGGAAAAATGACCGTGGTGGCTCGTTGGCGGCACGAACGGGGGCGGCGGCGACGGTGGCTGAAAGTGGCATCCAGCAGAGGGGATAGAGGTGGAAATCACTCCCATGAAAGGGCTTCACACCCTAGATCTTGCTGCTGCAAGGAAGAAGAAGATGAAGAACAAGAAGAACAAGAGAGAGAGGGAGGTGCGCTCCTTGGCAATAATGCTTGAATTTTCATTATTTTTTTTCAAAAAATGACACAAGAGAGACTTTATACTAAACCCTAGACCTAGGATAAATGACTTAAGATTCCCTTGGTCAAGGGGGCATAATGGGGAAGGGAGATAAAAGGGGATTAAACAAATCCCCACAAGGGGACAAGAGAGGGGGGCGCCCCTCTCTCCAAGTCAACAAAAGCCACTAGGCTTTATTCTCCCTTGGACCATAATATTCTCCCTTGGACCATAATAAACCCAAAAATATAAATACTTGATCAATATTCCCATTGACCCAAATTAAACCCAAAATATAAATACACACCAAATACAATCCAAATACATACCAAATACATACAAAAATATTAAAGCTCAAGGGGAGACTCCAGACTGTCCCCCAGCCACAAAGATGTCGGCGTCGACCGAGTCGTGCTACATGTCCGGTACCGGCGGCTCGCTGAGTCGAGCCGATCTCTGGCTCTGGTGTCCTCACCAATTCTCCCTGGGTGGGAGAAGCTCGACCCCGTCGAGTAGGGGTCCGAGTCGCTCTGGTATCGATCCAGCAGATCTGGATCTATCCTCTGTAACTCGGCCCAGGTGATCCAAGTGTCATCGGACGCGGACCGTCCCCTCCATCTCTCCAAGTAGCGCTGGTACACCCCACCTTGAGTAGTTGTTACCTGCTTGTCCAGTATATGCTCTATCTGCTCACGCTGCTGAGGAAATAAGGCTGGAGGTGGACGCTCTGGGGTGGTGTCACTCACAAGGGGTGGTGACGGCTCAAATGGCTCACTAGGTATCACCGATGGGTCCCTGTAAGCGACTAGATCCGGCACGTTGAAAGTGGAGCTGATCCCATAGTCTTCCGACAAGTCCACAACATATGCGTTAGACCCAACTCGCCTCACTACTCGAAAGGGACCGGCACCGCGAGCGTGCAACTTCTTCACGGCTCCCGAGGGAAATCATTCAGGTCTGACCCTGATCATGACATACTCGCCCTCCCGGAACTCACGATGGTGCCTGTGGGCATCAGCCAACTCTCTGTACCGTGCATTGCTGGTCTCAATATGATGACGTACACGCTCATGCAACTGCCTAATATGATCAGCAAAGGACTTTGCCGACTCAGACACAAGGGACTGGATGGGAGATGGGACCAGGTCTATGGGCTTCCTAGGTCTACGGCCAGTAACAATCTCAAAGGGGCTCATGCTTGTAGACCTATTGATCGAGTCATTGTAAGCGAACTCTGCTAATGGTAAGACTAGGTCCTAATCCCTGACACGATCTTGGACTAGACACCTAAGAAGATCCCCCAAACTCCTATTAACTACCTCAGTTTGAGCATCGGTCTGGGGGTGGTATGCAGTGAAAATTTTCAGCTGGGTGCCCATCATGTGCCATAGGGTTTTCCAAAAATAGCTAGTGGTGGGGACACCGAGCCCACTGCCGGGCCCACTACTCGGAGCCGACGCCGCACTGTCCCGACACCGAGCTTGTGGCTCGGAGACTCGCTCGAAGACTCGGCATCCTGAGTAGATATACTTGTGTGTATTTGTATGTCTTTGAGTATTGAGTATTTGTACGTGTGTAAAATACATGTTTTACTACATGTATTTACTTTTGTTTTATTAGGCAAGGCTGGTCAAAAGTTATTGTATTTTAAATTTTATTAAACCCACAAAGTCAATAGTGGGTGGGTGGGATTTGTCTTGTTAGGCTAGGGTATAAACATAATTAGTGGAAGTTAGATGGTATTTATGTTATGGCCTCTCCTATAAATAGGAGGCTAAGGGTGTGTTACGAGATATGAATGATATGAATGAATGAATTGTGTTAAAGGAGCCTTGCCCCTTTGTTCACCCCTCTCCTTCCCTCTCTTCTCATTTTTGTGAGATCCGAGTGTCGCCCGGTGTGAGACCGTCCGACGTAAGGCCGAGCTGCGCGAGGTAGCAACCTATCCGTTCCCGTCCTGTTCGCGTCCCACTGTTGCCGTCGATCCATTTTCACGTCGCCGCCGCGTCAGACTTGGTATCAGAGCCCAACAACGGCGTCTCCGACCAACCCGACGCCCCCGACGTCTCTCCCTTTCTCTCTCGGTTGCTAGAGTGAAAAAAAATAGAGAAAAAAAAAGAGAAAAGGAAAAGAATAGTTGAGTTTTATTTGTTGGTTGAAAAAAAAAGAAGTGTGTTAAATATATATAATATATATATATATATTTTTGGAGTATATATAATCCTATATATATATATATATATAATCTTATATGTATATCTATAATTATCTATTGATTAGGTTAGTCATCGTGGCACCCGAGGTCCGCAACGACGGCTTGTCTGGTGCCCGAGTCATCGGATAACCGACACACAGACCGTCATTCACGGAATGTGGGTACCTCTGAGTCTCCCTGCGCAGAGAAATTAGACTGATTTGTTCCCCTGCGTGGGAAATTTTAAAGCGGTTTTGTAATAATTGCAACCTCCCTGCGATGAGTGAATTCTTTGTAACCAGTGAAGCTTCTTCGACGCCGTGCGGGCACGCACGTCCCCGCTCGCCTTCGTCTCCGGTCAGAGCTTGACTTCTCAGTCAGTTAGGTACGCTCTCCAAATCACTTGCTTATTTAGTATCCTTATCATTTACCGCGCGACGAGGTGAGCGAGAGCCCGATCTATGCAGCCAGTCTCCTGAGTGCATCGCTGTGGACGGAAAGCGAGAGCTTGTATGTACCCATCCTTAGGCCCTAGACTGCCGCATTAGGGCACCCTAATTATCAGGAGGTAGTCCCACAACTACTTCGCCTACGGGTAAGCAACTCTCCCTGACCGGTCCCTTCAAATTGGCCCCTTGCCAATTAGCCAACAAAATCCGGGTCTATAGCTTGCTGATTATCGGTCCCAGGACTGCATCATTTAGGTCCGAGGTCGTGGATGCCACGTTGGTCTAGGAATTCATCCGGCCGTCTAGAGCGCCCAGCAACGCTACCCATAGATCAAGAGAGCGTGACTGCTATGCTAGTCCAGCTCGAGCACAATCTCGTGGCCCACTTTAAAGAATCCATAGGCCAACTATGGACAAAACTCGATAAGAGGATCCGAGCCTTAGAGGATCGACTGAAGGGGGAGGAAGGAAGAGTGAATGGCCACGGCAATCCCGTAGCCAATCCTAGGGAGGAAAGAGAGCAAGCCCGTCAAAATCAGGCTCCCTAAGGTAGAGAGCAAGAGGTCCGTGTGCCTCGAGAGAGAGACCACGACGATGAAGATATCATCCTACGGAACGTCAAGATTGACGCTCCAAGTTTTGATGGGTCCCTCAACCCCGCTACATACCTTGATTGGGAGACCGAGATGGACCAATATTTTGATTGGCATCGCCGCATGACCCCTGCCACAAGGGTAAGGTTGGCCAAAATGAAACTCCTAGGTCAAGTCAAAACTTACTGGTGTAACGTTGAAAATCTCCTAGCCAGGAGACGAGAGGAGCCCATAAGCACATGGGAAGAAATAAAGGAGAAATTAAGGGAGAAGTATCTGCCACCCTCCTACCATCAGCGTCTTTTAGACGAATGGCAAAAACTCACCCAAGATGGAAAGTCCGTGGACGAGTACATCGTCAAATTTGATGACTTCTTCCTTCGGAGTCGAGTCATGGAGGATGCCTCCGTCACCCTCTCACGGTTTAGGGCTGGCCTACACGAGAGTATTCAGCGAGAATTATTCTTGCGGGAGGTTAACACCCTCGAGTACTCCTACCAGGTTGCACGAGATGTTGAGAGGTTTCAAAGGGTGGTCCCACCTCGGGTTCCCATCTACCGCCAACCTGAACCCCGAAACCCCATAGTCCGCTATACTGAGAGAGTTGGCCCCTTCACCTCCTACGTCCCTACTACTACCCCACTTAGGGCCGTTGCCCCTACTGCTCCTTTCTCAAGGAACCCTTTACCTGAACCCGCTGTTGTGCCTAGGCTGGAGTATACTCCACCAGCTGAGAGGAGAGATGACAAGGGAAAGGGAGTGGTCCCTAGCACCTCCCAACCAGCCCCTATCTCAGGAGTCCGCTGCTTTAGGTGTCATAACATACGGCATATTGCCACCAATTGCCCCACCCGTGTTGTGCCCCTATGGTCATTTCATTCATCTTGTGGTCACTTGAGTAATTTGATATCATCCTATGGTCATATGAGTTCTGTGGTATTCTTGGTTTTGATAATGGCTAAACACTAGTAGTCATTGATATTTTTCACTCTCATGTGACTGACATATGTGATGTTTTGTTCATGACAGATATGCCAATGAATTAATAAGGAATTCAGTGAAAATGAAAAAAGTGAAAGCTCAATGATTGCGCCCTCGTACGCGGATCGACCTGCGCGGTCAGGTCGCGGGGATCGACCTGTCCGGTCAAGTCGCGGGGGTCAAGGGGGCAGCGCCCCTTGCCGGGGTTTCCGGAGGCGGAGCCCCCGGATCAAAATTTAGAAATGCTCAAAGCATATTCTAAATTGAATCCAATCCCAAAATACATGGATTTGATATGAACATAAAGCTCTTGACTTTTTGACATGTTTCATTGGTCTAACACTTCATTTTTGCAGGTATAGGTGTTTCCGGTCGACCAACACGCCTTGGCCGGTCGACCAGATTTGCTAGAGCCTAAGAATTCCACGTATTACAGGTTTCGGTCGACCGCCCCTAGGCGTCCGGTCTACTGGTTCTTCCAGAAACGAAACACTCCAGGATTTACAGGTTCCGGTCGACCGCCCCATGAATTCCGGTCGACCGCCAGCCCCGATGCAGTCACGTTTGACTTCGATTTCCACCTCGTGGCCAGCCCCTTTCCATGGATTTGTTTAATCAAAACTCACCTAATCTCCCATGATTTATGGATCTGGTCTGGGGGATGTCCAAGGACCATTCAAAGTTTATAAAATAAACACAAGAGGGTTAGAAACCCTAATGCTTCATTTGGATCAAAGGAGATCAAGGGAGGCTAGAGGAGGAGATTCGCGGGTACTGTAGCACCTCCGTGAACAGTGCTTCGGGCTGGAGTTCTTCATCCATCCAAGGCGATTCAAGCCAAGATCTGAAGCCATCAACCTCCAAGCAAGTGTAGAAGCAAGCAAGGCTATCAAGGTGATCCAAGGAAGCTGATTTCACAATGTCTTTAAGGAAGATCGAAGCTACATCCATAGTCTTCTTCATCAACTCTAGGAAGATCATCTCTCAAGGAAGAAGACACCATTGAAGCATCCAACTCAAGCTCTAGCAATCTCAGACAAGATTGAAGCATCCAACTCAAGCTCTAGCAATCTCAGACAAGATTTTTCTTCTTGAGCATATTCTATATCTTGTTTGATGATTGAGTGTTTTCATATTTGTTCTTTTTCATTTCATACAAACGATTGAAACTGAAGATCGTCCCTACCGGTGGTTAGTAGGAAGTCAATCGGAAGTTGTCCGATCTGCGAGGTTGACGTCCCTACCTGTGGTTAGTAGGAAGGCAATCGGAGGTCTTTCCGATTTGCGGTTCAGTGCGTGGCACTAGTGGAGCCTCACCGGATTTGGTGAGGGGTGGACGTAGGACTGGGGATTCAGTCCGAACCACCTTAAAATCCTTTGTGTTGTGGTTTGATTGTGCGATTGATATGTTTTAGATGCATGCTTAGGTTCAATCTCTATATTGTGAAATCATATTTCTAAGCAAATCGTTTTATACATCGCTAAGCTAGTTGTATTCCGCTGTAATTATTTTTAACTAGCCTTATAGAGGGTTGTATTGCGAAAAGAGGGGCAGATCTATTCACCCCTCCCCTCTAGATCCGCTGTCCACTACTCAACAAGTGGTATCAGAGCCTAATCTCTCATTATGGGGTCCAACGACCTTGAGGGAATTGGTGGATCAGCGTCCAAGGGTTTTCTACCCGAAGGACATTCTGTGAATAGGCCTCCTTACTTTACTGGAACTAATTATCCTTATTGGAAACATCGTATGCAGGTTTTCATTCGCGCTCAAGACTACGAACTTTGGCGAGTGATCAACAATGGTCCGTATGAGCTTACGGATAATGAGGACTTGTGGACCAAAGAACAGATAAGGTAATCCACTGTCAACTGGAGTGCTAAACACATCATGCAATGCTCACTCCATCCAGTTGAATTCTCAAGAGTGGCTACCTGCGCATCTGTAAAACTAATGTGGGACAAGCTAGAGGTAATCTACGAAGGAACCTCTCGAGTACGAGAAACAAAGCCAACATTTTAGTTTCTGAATATGAAATGTTCTGCATGAAGCATGATGAGTCAATTCAAGATATGTACGCCCGATTAACTGTGCTTACTAATAGTTTGACTGATTTGGGAAAGAAATATTCAGAGCAAGAAATTGTAAGAAAAATTCTCAGATTGTTAACTCCAGCATGGCACACAAAGGCTACCGTGGTTGAAGAATTGAGAGATCTCGCAACTACCAAGGTAAATGAACTCATTGGGTCATTGATGACCTATGAGATCAACCTCAAGAACAAAGAGACTGAGGCACCTAAGAAGAAGTCCCTAGCTCTTAAAGTATGACCCAGCGGTCATGGCACTTCTGATGTAGGTGAGGATTCGACAAGTGAGCGAGAAGAGGATGACGTAGCCATGCTCACACGTAAGTTCAAAAAATTCCTGAGAAAGGAAGGTAAGAGCTTCATGAGAGGAAGGTCAAAGGTAAGAAATGGTTTCAAATCTAATTCTGAAAACTCTAAGAAATCTGATAAAATCATTTGTTATTCTTGCAATAAACCAGGACACTTCAATAATGATTGTCCCGATAGATTCAGAAAAGTCGACAAATGGAAGGGCAAGAAGAAGAATAAGGCCATGGTGTCCACATGGAGCGATGAAGAGGAAAGTGATGACGAAACTAGCTCCTCGGACAAAGAAAAAGAAGATCTTTGCCTTATGGCCAAAGGTGACGAAGAAACTGAGGTAAATTCTTCATTTGAAGATTATACAATTGATGATTGGGAGGATGCATATATACAACTCATGGAAAAATATGAAATGTACAAAAAGGAGAATAAATCATTGAAAAAGAAAATTAACTTATTTGTGCATGACCATGATATGAATGATAAGAATGCTCTACTTGAAACTGAAATTGAAGATCTTAAGAAAATGATTGAGAACTTGGAGGAAGGAAGAAAAGAAATGGCTGACTTGGAAACTGAAAATGAAGACTTAAGAAATGAGGTTGATAGCATGAAGCTCAAAATGCAAACTTATGAAAAGGACAGCAAATTGAGTAATGAGAAGTATGAAGCTGTCAAACAAGTCAACATTCAACTTCTTCAAAATATTGAAAATCTACCAAAAGAGTTGAAGGATAAACAACAATCCTTAGAAAAATTTGTGGATGGAAGAGAAAACCTAGATGCACTGCTAGATACCAGAATGAACTTCAACAAGGAAGGGTTAGGTTTTGAACCTACAAACAAAAGGCCAATTGGGTTAAAATCTATCACATTTGTTTCATCTGTTGTGCCCATGTGGTTTTGATGATAGCAAACACTATAAGTCACCATTTGCATGTGTGCATGAAAGATCTTGTTGATTCATTTAAGTGCATTCATATGTGTTCATGTTTTGTGAATGACATTCCATTATATCTGTCTGACATCTGATCGATGCATTCATGTAACAGAGTCAGCACGATTGCATTGAGCATACAGTTAGTGCACTGCATACAGAGTCTGCACACTGGTTGATAGCATGTTCGTGAATTCAGCAAGTATATACATTGCATTGTTCAGTGCAATTCTAGTTCACATGCATAATAACAATGGTGCATAACACAAGTCTATACATTGCATGCTCACACAACCACTCAAGTCTGTACATCGCCACTTGTTCATGCATATGTGCAAGTCTACACACTGTCCTGTAGCTTGCATGAGTCATTGAAGTCTGTACATCGCTTGGCGCTCACCAAGTCTATACATCGCCTTGGCGCTCACCAAGTCTATACATCGCTTGGCGCTCACCAACTCTGTACATTGCCTTGGAGCTTTCCAAAGTCTACACATTACCCAACAGTGCATCGTCTCATGCATCATTTAACTAAAGTCTATACACTCCCCTATTTCATGTCTGTACAGCGGCTTCCTTCATGCTTTACCTTGGCATCACACAAAGTCTATACATCGATGTGCATCCCTTGATTTCGAAGTCTGTACATTCTGGTTGCTTCAACGCAAGTCTGTACATTCTGGTTGTCTCATAAGTCTACACATCCCTCCCATAGCAAGTCTGCACATCATTTGAACAGCATAAAAAAGTTTATACATTCTGTTGCATACCTTGCACACAAAGTCTACACACTCCTATATGCCTTGTGCATTGTTCATCAAGTCTATACACTCTGTGTGTCTGCATCGCATTCATCAAGTCTATACACTCCTTAACTCAGTTCGCAGCTGAGTCTGAAGTCTGTACAGCCTTTGCATTATGCATACTTTGAAGTTTATACATTGCTTGTGTAACTCCAGCCTTTACTTCAAAGTTTATACATTGGATATGCTTGTGCATCACAAAGTATGTACACTATTGTCTCGTGCATTCTAAGTCCATACACTGCTTTGGGCATTGTTCTTCATAGCATGTCTGTACACTGCATTTGGGCATTGTTCTTCACATCATGTCTGTACACGCTTCAGTCTTGCATGTATGAAGTCTGTACATGGGTCTAGCTATGCATTCATATAGTCTGTACAGTCAGTGTGTTGCTCGAACCAAGTCTACACATTGTCTCAGCACACACACGCAAAGTCTGTTCACTGCATCTGGCAGCCTGCACAGTAAGTCTATACAACGTCCCACGGCAGCACTGCAATGTCTATACATCGCTGGCAGCCAGCACTGATATGTCTATACATTGCGTCCCACAGCCTACACAGCATGTCTATACAACGTCCAGCTGCCTGCCGCAAAGTCTGTACCTTGCGTCCCACAGCATGCTGCAAAGTCTATACATTTGCTATCGCTTGTTCTTGCATCCCCCGCAAGTCTGTACATTGAGGTTGCTTGAAGGGCTTCAAGTCTATACACTCTCACCAATGTACATACTTGCCTATATGCTGCATTTAAAGTCTGTACACGCTCATGTATTATTTCATTAAGTCTATACATTGTTTGTTGATCGACTGAAGTAATTCTTTCATTGTACAGGCTGATGAATGGGCACGTGATCCGAGGTTGACACCTGGCACGTGATCCTAGGTTATCTGGACAGAGAGGGCACAAGCCCTGCACGCCCTACATCTGCTGCTGATATAAATAGTAGCGATCGAGCAAGAGAGATCAAGACAAAAAGAAAAGAAAAGATAGAGACTGTGATAGAAGAAGGTGAGAGCAGCAGAGAAGAAGTGAGCAGCAGAGAGTGATAGAGGAAAAGAGCCACAGAGAGGCAGAAAACAGAAGAAGAAGAAGAAGAAGAAGAAGAAGAAGAAGAAGAAGAAGAACAAGAAGAAGAAGAAGAAGAAGAGTGAAGATAGACTGAGAGCTCGTGAAGAAGACGAAAAAGAGAGAGAGATAGAGAGAGGGTTCGTGAAGAAGAAGAAAGAGGATTCATCAGAAGTTTTGTTCACTGGCATTTGGATCAAATCCAAGCCAGCTTTGCTCCTGCGAGAGCTACACTTTGTGCATTGCATTTCCAGCTTTCTGTTTGCTCTATTTTCGTTTCTTATTTTCTTTTCTTTCACTCGGCTTGTCGTTCTTCCGATCCTCTGGACTGAGGTCGGGTTCCTCCCGTGGACTCAGGAGAAGGGGGACATTGGGTCTCCAGTTGCAAGTGGCTGGGAGTCACTTGTGGGTTTCCCTCCGGGTTGGAGGAAGGGAGATTCGTCTCCTGTTCTGGTCTTGTGGGTTGCAAGTCCAGGTGTTCCCTCTGGGTTTCAGAGGAAGAGAGACCTAGGTCTCTGGTTTGCTAGTGACTGGGTGTCACTAGTGGTTCCCTCTGGTTGGGAGGAAGAGGGGAGGTTGTTCCCCTGGTCAAGTTGTTTGGCAGCAAGTGTTTACAGACTGAGTCTGCTGTTCTAGCGTTGCTAGTGGAAGCCTCACTCCGGTTGGGAGTGAGGGGTGGACGTAGGTCTTGGTGACTGAACCACCTAAAACTCTTCTGTGCAGTGTGGTTGGGTTTGTTCGCTTGTTCCTTGTCTTCTACCTCCTTCACAGGTTGCCTTGAGCACTCTTATTTCTATCTGTGCTGCTTCCGTTAGTTGATTGTTTAGGCGCGCCTTATATATATTTGATCATTGGTTTAAAAGAGAATTCAACTTGTTCTTCAGATTGTTTGTTTTGCCTTGAAAGAGTTCTAGTCTTTTATTGAGCAAAAAGTTTTGAAGGGTGGGATTCATTCACCCCCTCTCTGAATCCATCGCACCGATCCTATCAATTGGTATCAGAGCAGTTGTCTGCTTAGAAGGTCCACCGACCTGCAGATCTGATCCTGCTATCTTCGGTGCATTTTTGTTAGATTTGGTTTATCGGTTTGAATCCACTGCTTTGAATTAGTTTTGATCTGCTTCAATGGCTCATCCACCCGTCTTTAGTGGTTCTGATTTCAACCAGTGGCACAGTGCTTTCCATGCTCATGTTAAATCTGATGATCCACACCTGTGGAAAGTGATTTCACATGGTCCACATAAACTACCAAAAGATCAGTCCAAATGGCCTAACAAGCATCGATCTATGTGTGCAGAAAATTAGAAAGCACTGGAGTTAATGAAGGCCGCGACTAATCGAGCTCTTCATTCATGTTTCCTTGGTTGCAGATCTGCAAGGGATATATTGAAGATGATAAAGAGAGCCGAGAAAGGAAATCAACCGAGCTGCATGATGGCTCGAGGAAGTGGACAGAGCAGCAATCAAGAAGAAGATCAGAATGAAGATGATAATGATGAAGAGGTAAATCCCTTCGAGAATTTCTCTTTAGATGATTGGGAGAATGCATATGCTGAGTTGCTTGAGTCTCATGAACAGTTAAGAAAATAATACAAAAAATTGAAGAAGAGTAGTAGGTCAGACAGTTTGAATTCTGATTGTAAAAATTGTGCTGAACTGAAAAATGTTCATGATGCTTTTATGTCTGATATTCAAATGTTGAAAAAATAAATTTCGTTGCTGAAAATTGAGAATCAAGATCATGTAAAAGAAATATCTGAACTAGAGAAGAAGCTTAGCCTAACTTGTTATGATTCTGTTCAGAGTAAGGATTTGCTGAAATTTTTTGAATGTGTTAGTTCTGATTTAAACAAGGTGAAAAGTGAGAATGATTCTCTCAGAAAATTCTCCAAAGAAAATGAAGAAAGATTAGAGAAACTTAAACGAGAGAATGATTTGCTGATTGAAAAATTTGATGCCATCAAATCTGTAAATGTGGAATTGCAGAAAGATTTTGAAAAACAACAAAAAGAATTAAAGGAGTTTGAAGTTGGGAGAGAAAACAAGGTTAACTCAGAAGATCAGACTCTAATAAATGAGTTAATTCAAAATGATAAGTTTAAGGAAGAAAATGAGAAGTTAAAACTGCTGAACTCCACTATGTCTGAGAGACTTCTAGCTTTAGAAAGAGGAAAGTCTGTTTACATAGAAGAGCCTGATAAACTGAGCAATCTGGCACAGTAAGTTGAAAAATATAAAACTGTTAACAAGGTGCTAAGTGAATGTATGAATTGCAGTGAGCAAGAGATTGCCAGTTACGAGTTACACATTACCTCTCTCAAAAATGAAATTCAAGATTTGAAGAGTTCTCTGTCTAAGTTTGTGAGTGGGTAAGAAAAGCTAGACAAGCTACTAGGTGTAAAAGTCAATGTCAAAAGGGAAGGGTTAGGCTACAATAATCTAAATAAAAAGGCTTTTCAGAATAAAGTAATGACATCATTTGTAAATGCTTCAAATGTAGCCACAACATCACAGGTCAAACAGTCCATTATTCAGAAAATAGAAAAACATGATAAAAATCTGAAAAAGACTGGAAAACAGAAAATAATCAAAAAGGGCTCATCAGTGCATGTTGATCACAGTCCTCACACACACTCACATGCATCTAAAAAGAAAATGATCTGTCATTACTGTCATAGATTTGGTCATTTGATGCAAGCGTGTAAATTGATGGAGAAGGATGATATGAGAGCCGGCATAATGAATGCTAGGAAATTTCATGATAAAAATCCTTCACCTCAGAAAAAGAAAACTGAATGTCTGCACTGTGGCAAACTAGGACACAGCATTACATAATGCTGGTTTGCAAATGGTAAGAAAATATCTTTTTCACATCATGCTAAATTCCCTGCAAGCCAACATGGTCTTAATAAGAATAAAGTTGTTGACAATAGAAAATATTCTGCATGTTTCAATTATGGAAAGATAGGCCACAGGGCAATTGAATGCTGGGACACTCGGGGTAGAAATGGTTTTAAAGGTAAGCATATCAGATGCTTCGAGTGTGGGAAGAATGGCCATACAGTCAAGGACTGTTGGCATGTTCAGAAGAATTCTGCTAAACCCCATGTTGTAAAATTTACATGCCATAACTGTGGGAAGCCAGGCCATGGAGCTACTGACTGTTGGGTGGCTTATTTTGGTAAACAGAATCTCAATTCTGTTAACAAAAATTTTCATGCATATGCACATAGAATTCATGCTAATAAGAATGTGCATAAATCAAATCTGAAATATGCTGCATCTTACTATCATTATAGTAAACAGAACTCTCTCTGCCAATAAATTTCATGACAGCAGTAATTTGCATAAAAAGAATTTGAAATCTGCTACATCATGTCATTACTGTGGTCAAATAGGTCATTCAATGAATAATTGCTATTTGATGGAGTTTGATGACAAGGTTGTCAAAAGACCGTTCAGAACACCATCTTGTGGTGTTAGTGGTAAACCAGGACCCAAGGTTTCTTGGGTACCTGTTACATCAAAGTGATGTATCTGTTACAGGTATGCCTTGGAAGCTGAAGAATAAAGAGGGGTAATAAACCAAGGCATTCAAGAATGAAACCCCTAGGATTGTAAAATTCAGGTCAGTTCTGAAAACTTGTCTTAAACCTTGTTATTTGAAATTGTGAACCTTGGATAACAGCATATCTGGTTTGATGTGTTCTTGCATATTTGTCATCTTTTGAACACTATGAGTATTCATGTCTCTCAATGCTCATATGAATTGGCTGTTTAGATATTGAAATGAGAATAAACTTACAATTTCTGAAAATCTGAACTGTATATGAATGTTGTTTGAAACCTGTCTGTTGCATAGCTACCTGAAAATCTGGATTGCTTATAGGACTGCATGTTGAATTATCATGATTGACCACTATGGTATATCAAATAGTAAGCTATTAAAAGGCAGGGAAATCTGTCTGGAGGTTCTTACTGTGTGTGAGATGGTCTTTTAGATCAGGTTCTCCGCCTAGTACCATGGGTCATATTACTTGATATGGCAGTCTGAATGTGCATGAGTCTCAAAGACATATGTTCAGTTCTCATGGCAAACATTACATGTTTTCAGGGGTAGTTAATTGCATGTCTTTGCATAGCATTCAATGTTAAGTCTTTGCATGACTTTGCATACATATAGTTAATTGCATTTCATTACATTGAAATTGCCAAAAAGATTGACTGAATGCATATTGTCAGGGGGAGTCAATACATTGCATGCAGGTTGTCAAATGCATACACTTGTCAGAATTCATTGCATTTGTTGACAAACGTTGATCATATTTTGAAAACACTGGGCTTCAAAATCTCTTCTATCATTTGGTATCAGAATTCTATCAGTCTTTCATGAAGATTTCAATGGGGCTATCTCGATCATAAATATGGAAAACACTTGAACTAGGAATCTTCTATTATACGTTGTGATGAATGTCTGAAATAACTCAAGTGGTTTAAGTTTAATGTATTCATTGAGTTTGACTTTAAAATCTCTTAAAAATATCTGAATCATATTTAATAAACTTTAACCATCTGTTTCATACTGTGTCTTGTAAAATCTTCTGAAATCTGCATTATTGAATACATGGCTTTATTTGGTTAAGTACATGAAATTATTATTGATTTGAAGCAAATGAGTTTTTCTGAAATGTCTAAAGGGTAAATTCTATCATAGCAATGACTTTGGTCACTGAGAAACACATGTCCAAAGGACTGTGTCATGAGGTGCCATAGTTAACTCTGCTTAAGAATGAGTGTTAATCAGGCAGAGCACTGGCATGCACACTGAGAAATACATCTCACTCATCAAGAAATGAGTTGAGATATGTCATGAGGTGTAAATATTACCTCTGTTAATATAAAGCATGACTGTTAGTTACACTAAGTGCTTAGGGATATTGGCATCTGATCAACGTATATCCTCTAGTTACAAGGTGTACACTGAACTAGAGTGCTCGTAAAATGTGTAGCATAAAAATTTGTTGAACAAATTGCAATATTTGATTATTGATGCAAAAATCAAATTGCTTCAACCCTAGAGAAAATCATATGACTTCATAATTGCTTGATCTCAATACTAGTGCATGTAATTCCGAAAGAAGTCAATAAATTTGATTGTGTAAGAGAAAGGGAGACTAATCAAGATATAACTATGAGGGCTTGGTTCATTTTTATTAAACTATGATTTTAGATATAAATACAGAATTTTATTGATAAACTTTGCATACATCATGTTTAAACCCTGCTGATCAATAAAGTTCATTCATAAGCCCTTATAATGGAAGACTTTGAAAACTTATGTTTTGGATTTATGAGATTGATATCTCCTTGAAAATCTTGTTGAATTTCTTATGATTGGAGCCTATTTGAATTTCTTTTCCTCACTGTCCTTGATTCATCATGACCTGAACTTATCATTGATTGCCCCTGTGGTCTCCTTCTCATTCATTTCATAAGGTTCCATTTATTGAGGGGGAGCTTCCTTGTCATATGAATCATGCTGCACAAGAATTCTTAAAGGGGGAAAATTATCTTGCATTCATACATTTAGGGGGAGCTCTTGCACTTATTGTTGCATCTGCATCTCTGCATTCATACCTCTTCCATGATTTTTTTTAACAAAGGGGGAGAAAGTGGTATGAGTCATATTGCTCTTTGGGGAAGAATGTGCTTTCATGTAGTTAAAGGGAGAAATGTTATATCAATCGTTTCATACCTGCTTAATTTTCCTCTCTCTAACTAATGTCTTTTTGCTGAAGTCAAAGGGGGAGAATGTTTTTGTCTTGAGTCAGTGTGACTCATAGTGTTGCCATCATCAAAAAGAGGGAGATTATTGTGCCCCTGTGATTTTGATGATAGCAAACACTATAAGTCACCATTTGCATGTGTGCATGAAAGATCTTGTTGATTCATTTAAGTGCATTCATATGTGTTCATGTTTTGTGAATGACATTCCATTATATCTGTCTGACATCTGGTCGATGCATTCATGTAACAGAGTCAGCACGATTGCATTGAGCATACAGTTAGTGCACTGCATACAGAGTCTGCACACTGGTTGATAGCATGTTCGTGAATTCAGCAAGTCTATACATTGCATTGTTCAGTGCAATTCTAGTTCACATGCATAATAACAATGGTGCATAACACAAGTCTATACACTGCATGCTCACACAACCACTCAAGTCTGTACATCGCCACTTGTTCATGCATATGTGCAAGTCTACACACTGTCCTGTAGCTTGCATGAGTCATTGAAGTCTGTACATCGCTTGGCACTCACCAAGTATATACATCGCCTTGGCGCTCACCAAGTCTATACATCGCTTGGCGCTCACCAACTCTGTACATCGCCTTGGAGCTTTCCAAAGTCTACACATTAGCCAACAGTGCATCGTCTCATGCATCATTTCACTAAAGTCTATACACTCCCATGTTTCATGTCTGTACAGCGGCTTCCTTCATGCTTTAGCTTGGCATCGCACAAAGTCTATACATCGCTGTGCATCCCTTGATTTTGAAGTCTGTACATTCTGGTTGCTTCAACGCAAGTCTGTACATTCTGGTTGTCTCATAAGTCTACACATCCCTCCCATAGCAAGTCTGCACATCGTTTGAACAGCACAACAAAGTCTATACATTTTGTTGCATACCTTACACACAAAGTCTACACACTCCTATATGCCTTGTGCATTGTTCATCAAGTCTATACACTCTGTGTGTCTTCATCGCATTCATCAAGTCTATACACTCCTTAACTCAGTTCGCAGCTGAGTCTGAAGTCTGTACAGCCTTTGCATTGTGCATACTTTGAAGTTTATACATTGCTTGTGTAACTCCAGCCTTTACTTCAAAGTCTATACATTGGATATGCTTGTGCATCACAAAGTCTGTACAATGCTGTCTCGTGCATTCTAAGTCCATACACTGCTTTGGGCATTGTTCTTCACAGCATGTCTGTACACTGCATTTGGGCATTGTTCTTTACATCATGTCTGTACACGCTTCAGTCTTGCATGTATGAAGTCTGTACATGGGTCTAGCTATGCATTCATATAGTCTGTACAGTCAGTGTGTTGCTCGAACCAAGTCTACACATTGTCTCAGCACACACACGCAAAGTCTGTTCACTGCATCTGGCAGCCTGCACAGTAAGTCTATACAACGTCCCACGGCAGCACTGCAATGTCTATACATCGCTGGCAGCCAGCACTGCAATGTCTATACATTGCGTCCCACAGCCTGCACAGCATGTCTACACAACATCCAGCTGCCTGCCGTAAAGTCTGTACATTGCGTCCCACAGCATGCTGCAAAGTCTATACATTTGCTATCGCTTATTCTTGCATCCCCCGCAAGTCTGTACATTGAGGTTGCTTGAAGGGCTTCAAGTCTATACACTCTCACCAATGTACATACTTGCCTATATGCTGCATTTAAAGTCTGTACACGCTCATGCATTATTTCATTAAGTCTATACATTGTTTGTTGATCGACTGAAGTAATTCTTTCATTGTACAGGCTGATGAATGGGCACGTGATCCGAGGTTGACACCTGGCACATGATCCTAGGTTATCTGGATAGAGAGAGCACAAGCCCTGCACGCCCTACATCTGCTGCTGATATAAATAGTAGCGATCGAGCAAGAGAGATCAAGACAAAAAGAAAAGAAAAGATAGAGACTATGATAGAAGAAGGTGAGAGCAGCAGAGAAGAAGTGAGCAGCAGAGAGTGATAGAGGAAAAGAGCCGCAGAGAGGCAGAAAATAGAAGAAGAAGAAGAAGAAGAAGAAAAAGAAGAAGAGTGAAGATAGACTGAGAGCTCGTGAAGAAGAAGAAGAAGAGAAAGAGAGATAGAGAGAGGGTTCGTGAAGAAGAAGAAAGAGGATTCATCAGAAGTTTTGTTCACTGGCATTTGGATCAAATCCAAGCTAGCTTTGCTCCTGCGAGAGCTACACTTTGTGCA